>APFE031641013.1:0-51423 GCA_000404065.3 Pinus taeda
TTTTAATGTTTATTGAAGGAATTTCATAAATAACTTATTGGAAAATAAGTAGGTAAAGTAAATCAGTTGTTGCAGTGATAGAATTTTCACATGGTATCAAAGGAAGTAATTAGAGACAGGAAGGGAAAATCAATTATGGTCGAGACCATGATGCGAAGGCATCGACGTTAGGAGACTCCTACAGATTTTCAGAAAATTGCACAAGAGAAAGTGATTTTGATTTCTCTTATGTTGGCTTCCAGGTTGGAAGAAGTGGCTTGTATGACTAGTTTTGCATCATCATAGGTATGGTATATAGACAGTGGAGCCTCTTGGCATATGACGGGAATGTTTCTCAAATTAACGGGAGGAGAAGATGAACTTTTAGATCACCATGGGGAACAAGGCAAAGTGTACTCCACTAGGGAGGGGTACCATAGTTTTTCAAACAGAATTGGGAGAATAGTTCCGTGCTACCAATGTGCTGCATGTACCGGGATTGGGGATGAACTTACTTTCCATGTCGCAACTTCAAGGCAAAGGCTATGACGCCTTCTTCATCAAGGAGAAAGTATACGTCAAACACTCGAGCTGGAAAAAGAAAGTGCAGATTGGGATCAAAAGTAATAGGTTGTATAGACTACAACTAGAATCACCAATGGCACTAATAGGCAGTGATGGAGACAAAGATTTGAACGAACTATGGCAAAGAAGAATGGGACATTTGCACCATGGGGCTCCGAGAATTCTTAGGAGCATTGTAACATGTGTTCCGGATCTTAGTACAGAACGAGATAATGTATGCAGAGGATGTGTTGTAGGAAAGTATGCCAAGGCAACATTTCCTAGAAGTAAAAACAGGGCCAAGAGTGTACTAGGATTGATACACTCAGATATCTGCGGACCTATGTCCATTAAATCTCTTACTGGTGCCGAGTACTTCCTTACCTTCATTGATGACCACTGAAGGAAAACTTGGACTTATTTTCTAAAAACCAAGGACGAGGTTTTCTGTCGATTCAAAGAGTTCAAGGCTCTAGTGGAGAATCTAACTTGGAAGAAAATAAAAGTTTTGCGCTCAAATAATGGTGGAGAGTATGTCGATAAGGACTTCATTGTTTTTTGCGCTAAGGAGGGCATCAGAAGAGAGTGGACAACTCCTTACAACCCGGAGCAGAATGGAGTAGCAGAAAAGAAGAACAGGACTATTGTAGAAGCAACTAGGGCCATGATGTCTGATCAGGATATGCCAAAATTCCTGTGGGCGGAAGCATGCAACACAACAGTCTATGTTCAGAACAAGACTCCTCATCAGGCATTGGGCAAGATTACTCCAGAGAAAGTTTTCATAGGGAAAACACCTGAAGTCAGTCATTTAAGGATATTTGGGATTTAACATATTGTCACGTACCAGAGGAAAAGAGGAAAAAGCTGGATCAAACGCGCAAAAAGGGTATCTAGTGGGATATAGCGAGAACGCTGAGGCATACAAAATATATCTTCCAGGGAGCAGGAAGGTAGTGGTTCAACGAGATGTGAATTTCATGGAGGATAGGGCTTTCAGAAAATATCGTGAAATGCCTTCCGAGGAGCAGTGAAAAGAGGAGTCGTTGGTTAAACCTCTTTAGCCAACGAAAGTAAAGAATTCTTCCTCAGGTTAGGAAAATTCACAGGATGAGGAGGAGCTAACAGAAGCACCTACTGGCAGAGGAAGAACTAACAAGGAACTTCGTCAGATTCTGTGAGATGCAGAGGACTTCATCAGTGCGCCAAGAAACAATAAGAGGGAGCGAAAACAACCAGAGAGATATCAGGCATTAGTAGCTCAGGATGGGGAGCTTGCTAGTTTCTAGGAGGCAGCTCAACATCAGGTTTGGCTAGATGCGATGGTAGAGAAGTACAACTCCATAATGGTGAATGATGTTTAGGAGGTAGTGCCAAGGCCTCAAGATAGATCAGTGGTAGGTTTGAGATGGATCTACAAGATCAAATATGATGCAGACGACAGTGTAGAGAAATATAAATCCAGGTTTGTGGCTAAGGGGTATGCTCAGAAGGAAGGAATTGACTACCAAGAGACCTTTGCCCCAGTAGCCAGGTAGCCTGGTAACTGTGATATCTCTTACAGCACAGATGGGGTGGGAGATTCATCAGATGGATGTCAAAACGACATTTTTGAATGAGGTGATAGAAAAAGAGGTATACATTGAATAACGAGAGGGCTTTGAGATACATGAGAAGAAGTATCATGTATGTAGGTTGAAGAAAGCCTTGTATGGACTGAAACAGGCACCTAGAGCATGGTATGGTCAAATCGATGGCTACTTGTAGAAGATGGGATTTGTCAAGAGTGACGAAGATCCAAATCTCTACTATCTGGTTGTAGAGAATGATCTGCTAATCTTATTATTGTATGTGGATGATCTCTTTTTTACAAGATCATCCAGGCTCATCGAGGACTGCAAGAAGAATCTAGCCACAAAATTTGATATGAAGGATTTGGGACGAATGCATTATTTCCTAGGGTTGGAAGTTTGGAAACAAAAGGGAGAGATCTTCCTTGGGCAAGGGAGATATGCTACAGAAATCCTGAAGAGATTCAAGATGGAGGACTGTAGACCCATGCCTACTCCAATGATCACCAACTAGAATAAGATTGATGCATTAGAAGACAAGGATGTTGATCCCACCTTATACAAGCAGCTCATAGGGTCCTTGATGTATCTGGTCAAGACCAGGCCAAACATTTGCTACGCTATCAACACACTCAGTCAGTTCATGGTGGAACCGAAGAGGGCGCACTGGGCAGCAACCAAACATGTTCTCAGGTATTTAAAGGGAACAATCGATTATGGACTCTTGTACACCAGGAGTAAGGATATCAGATTGAGTGGATTTATTGATGCAGATTGGGCAGGAAGTTTAGTGGATCGGAAAAGTACCTCTAGGTACTGTTTCAACAGTGGATCGAGAGGGACCTCCTGGTCCAGTAGGAAACAAAAGTATGTGGCTCTAAGCTCATGTGAGGTAGAATATATGGCGGTGAGCACAACTTTGTGTGAGGCCATATGGCTCAGAAAACTGCCTGTGAACCTATTCCAAAGAAAAATGGAGGCGACCAGGATCCTGCGTCGCCCTCTGCGTAGTGCTTACGCAAACCTTGTGGGGATTTTGTCCTTCCTTCCTTTGCCTCTTCCTAGAACTGAAAAAATTCCTCCTAGAATGCTGCTACCCTCCTCTTCCACCTGTTACTCACCCTCTAGCTCTATCTTCTCTGCTAGATTACTGCCACTGAGAAAATCGCATTGTCTGGGCAACTGAGTATTTGCACTGGTGTATTCTCCATCACCACATTGATCTTCTTTTATAATCCATTGTTGGAGCACCAACGACCAAGATTTAAACTTAATCGATGGCTAGGATCATCTCTGGATCGATCTGTATGAGTTTTTAGATGATTCTCACCTTATCTCAATTAATACTAATTAATTAACCATATTCCCTAAGTTCAGACTTAGGAAATATTTGAAAAACGATTAATAATCTAATTGAGACACTTCTAGGCGGAATTTCCAGAAACAATTTTTGGGTTTTGGAGATCTCATGTATTCTAGCATCTCCACCAAATTTCGTGGCTAAAACACATCCGATGATACAAAAACTAACACTCCCTCTTAGCGAGTAATGTGTTCGAGTGCTGCACTCCTTTCCACAACATGCGGTCTCTGCATCATCTCTTGTCACACTACTGATGTCTGGTCATACTACCCACCAACCACTACGCAATTGTGATATAAACTGCATCTGTGCTGCTGCTGGCAGTACCATACTGCTGCCAACACTGCATCTGCACTGCAACTCCCTCTCATCTACTACTGCTGCAACTGAGAATCATCCAAGGTAATTTCCCTCTGCTACTAAAACGGGTTCTTCACCATACCCATATGTTTTTTGAAATAGACAAATTTAGCTCTTCCTAGAGCTTTCGTGAATATATTTGCAACCTACACTTTTGTGGGAACATACTGTAGCTAGTCTGCTCCATGTTGTACACAATATTTGATGAAATGACATCAAATATCTATGTGTTTCAACTTGTCATGAAACACTAGATTCTCATAGAGCTTTATGCAACTCTGATTATCACAGTAGACACTGGTCACCTCCATCCTCTGCCTGAACAATCTCACTAGCAGCTTCCGAAGCCATAGAGCTTCGCACGTAGCTGTGCTTGCTGCCATATACTCTACTTCTGCAGAGCTCAGTGCTACTGACTTTTGCTTCCTGCTACACCAAGAAACCATCCCTGACCCAACACTAGAACAATACCCAGAGGTGCTTTTCTTGTTGACTGAACTGCCTGCCCAATCTTCATCTGTGAATCCACATAATTTGACATCATCTCCTCGAGTATATCGCAACCCATACTCGATTGTGCCACACACATATCTCAGAATGTGCCTCACTGCTGCCCAATGTACCCTCTTTGGCTCTACCATGAATTGACTGTGAAGCAAATAACTAGCCTATTATTGACTAGATACATGAGAGACCCAATAAGTTGTTTATACAAGGTGGGGTCGACATCTTTGTCATCCGATGCATATATCTTCTTCCAGTTGGTGATAATGGGCATAGATATGGGTATGCAATCCTACATTTTGAACCTCTTCAGAATATCTGTAGCGTATCTTCCTTACCCAAAGAAGATCTCCCCATCCTTATGCCATACTTGCAATCCTAGGAAATAGTGCATCAACCCCAAATCCTTCATGTCAAACTCTGCTGCCAGATTCCTCTTATAGTCCTCTATGTGCCTTGATGATCTTGTCAAAAAGAGATCATCCACATATGAAACTGGGATGAGTGGCTCACCCTCAATCAACCATTAGGTAGTAAAGGTTGGGATTTGTGTCACTCTTGATGAATTCCATCTGTTGCAAGTAGCTGTCAATCCTACCATACCATGCCCTGGGAGCCTGCTTGAGTCCGTATAGAGCTTTCTTTAGTTTGCACACATGAGTGTGCCTCTCATGAGTCTTGAAGCCCTCTGGCTGTTCTATGTACACTTCTTCCTCTATCACCCTGTTCAAAAAGGTTGTCTTGACGTCCATCTGGTGAATCTGCCATCCCATTTGAGTTGCTAAGGATATAACTGATCGGATAGAAGTGTATCTAGAAACTAGGGCAAAGGTCTCCTCATAATCTATCCCTTCTTTCTGTGCATACCCCTTTGCCATGAACCTAGCCTTGTATTTTTAGACACTCTGCAACATATTTGATCTTGTAGATCCATCTATAACCTACAACTGATTTGTCTTGTGGCCTTGGCACTACCTCCCAAAGATCATTTTTCATCATAGAGATATACTCTTCTACCATCGAATCTACGCATACTTGATGTTGTGTGGCCTCCTAAAAGCTGGAAGGTTTTGCAACATGAGCCACCAATGCTTGGTACTTGTCAGGTTGCCTGCGTTATCTTTTGTTCGTCCTAAGAGTTCCAATAAACTCCTTTGGATCTTTCAATGTCTAACGGACCTCTCTGCTGGCTCGACCACAAGTCATGGGAGGTTCAGCCAGCTCCTCCTCAACTTGCCTCTGCTGCTCCATCTGCTGAGAACTTCCCAACTTTCCTACGCTTGAGGAAATATTGGTACTGGTCATAGTGCTCGATCTTTGTGACTCTCCTCCTGCCTGTCCCACCGACTGCCCCTGTTGTTGGACCAAAGGAGCTTCTGTTGACTGATTTTGATCACCTGCAAGCATCTCACGAGATCTCTTGAAAGCTCGTTCCTCCATGAACTTCACGTCTCGACTTACTACAATCTTCCTTTGAGGTTTTGATGTACCCAATGAAGAACTTGTTCTGTGCAGTCTGATCTAGTTTGGTACATTTCTCATCTGGCATGTGGTGATAAGAAATGCTGCCAAAAATTCTGAAGTGACTAATTTTTGGCTTCTTCCCTGTGAAGACTCCTTCTAGAGTTTTCTTCCCCAATGCTCTATGAGGAGTCCTATTTTGAATATATACCATCGTGTTACATGCCTCTGCCCATAGAAATCTGGGTAAATCCTGGTCATATAATGTAGCCTTTGCAGCTCCAACAATGGTTCTGTTTTTCCGCTCCCCTACACCATTCTGCTGTGCTTTATATGGAGTTGTCCATTCTCTCTTGATGCCTTCCTTCACACAGAAATATGTGAAGTCTTTATCAATATATTCTCCAACATTATATGAGTGAAGCGCCTTGATCTTCTTCCCTGTCGCATTCTCAACAAGAGCTTTAACTCTCAGAAACGATTTGAAGACCTCATCTTTGGTCTTCAAGAGTTAGATCCAGGTTTTCCTACAATGGTCATCAATGAAGGTGACGAAATATTCGGTACCACTGAGAGCTCTAGTGGGCTTTGGGCCACAAATGTCTAAATGTATGAGTCCTAACACGCCATCAACTCTGCTATCACTTCTTGAAAATGCTACCTTAGCATACTTCCCATGTATGCATCCTCTACACACATCATCATGTTTTGTGCCAAGTTCAGGAACCCCTGTTACTATTTCTCTGAGCATCCTGAGTGCTCCAAGGTGTAGATGTGCCATTCTCTTATGCCTTAACTCATTCAGCTCCTTCCCACTACTACTGTCACTGCCTATAAGTGCCATTCGAGAGTCAATTTGTAACTGGCACAATCTGTTACTTCAAACTCCAATTTGTCTTACCTTTTTCCAGCTTGGGTGTTTGACATACACTTTCTTCCCTACGAAGTGAATATCATACCCCCTATCTTGTAATTGGGATACTAAAATCAGTTTGATACCCAATCCTAGCACATGCAATACATCTGTAGCACTGGTGCTTACTCCTGACTCCCTCTGAAAATCTATGGTACCTCTCCCACTGGAGTACATTTCGTCTTGTTTCCCATAGTAATTTGGAAGTCCATCTTCTCCTCCTTGTAGCTATAGAAATATTCTCTAACCCCTGTCATGTGAGTTGATGCTCCACTGTTTATATACTAGACACCCTGTGAAGCTGATCCTGATAAGCAAGCAAATTCGTCCTCCAACCTGGATGACAAATCTAAAGTCTCCTGAATGTCACTTTTGTCCATGGTTATGTTGAAGAATTTATAGTGTGCTATTCCTCTTTCACCCGACACTAGTTTTGCACTAGCAATCTGCTACAAAACCTTTTGCGTCTTGCTAGAGATCTTCCCAATGAAATAACTAAGTTGCTCCCTATGCCTCTAGAATCACTCGAACTGGAAGAATCAAATTTTTCTACCCCTTTCACAAAAAAATCGAACTTCCTCTAACAACTTGGCCTCTTGGAAAAATGACTGCGCTGCCCTTGGGAATTTTGGCCTGCCTTCCTTTGCTGAGCAACGAAATTCCTTTCCTTCATTTCTGAGCTCTCCCATTGATCAACTATGCTATGATAGCATGTGAAATTTTTATCTATTGCAGTAATTGGAAATTATTCTTCTAACTGTAAATTTAATTATGTAGTTTATTTGCTACGACAAACAACGAATAAAATCACAATTGCAATTTTCATCATAAAAATACTGCTGAAAATAAAATACTGAAAACTGAGAAATTCTAGCAAACACAAGAATTTTGACAATTATTTTGGACAATTTTCCCAGACAAACACAATGCAGGAAAACCGATGCAGCAGATGAGGGTTTTATTATTATTCTTCAACAACAATTCTGAGTACAGTAATTGAGATGCCCAACTGACAATCTATTTTGAGGAAAATATTGGAAAAATTGTTGTTAGAGTTTTCTCTCACCCCACAGCTAATTTCTGCCTCTGAAATTACTTCTCTAGCCTCTGCGCTGAGCCTCCTGCGTCACCCTCTGCGCAGTGCTTATGTAGACCTTGTGGGGATTTCGGCCTTCCTTCCTTCGCCTCTTCCATGAACCAAAAAACTTCCTCCCAGAATGCTGCTACCCTCCCCTTCCACCTGCTACTCACCCTCTGGCTCTATCTTCTCTGCTAGATTATTGCCACTCAGAAAATCGAACTACCCGGGCAATTGAGTATCTGCACTGGTGTATTCTCCATCACCACATCGAGGTCCTTTTATAATCCATTGTAGGAGCACCAATGACCAAGGTTAAAAATTAATCAATGACTAGGATCATCTATGGATCGATCTGTGTGAGTTTCTAGATGATTCTCACCTTATCTCAATTAATACTGATTAATTAACCATATTCCCTAAGTTTAGACTTAGGAAATATTTAAAAGACGGTTAATAATCTGATTGACACACTTTAGGCGGAATTTCGAGAAACAATTTATGGGCTTTAGAGATCTCATGTATTCTAGTGTCTCCACCAAATTTCGTGGCTAGAACACATTCGATGCTACAAAAACTAACATTGCTGCCAACATTGCATCTGTACTGCAAATCCCTCTCATCTGTTGCTGCTGCAACTGCAACATCTGCAATTGAAAAAACATCTAAAATACTGAATCAATTGTGTTCAGTATGATGCATTTGATTCTGATTCCTGGATGCTACTAACCTTTGCACAGTCTCTGAAGAATCTGTGCTGCTGCTAACTCTGCATTGTGCCACTCTGCACTACGCTCTCCAACATCTGACTGCAACTATCACTCTAGAGTTATGATTGCACCTCTGACACTGATCCATCCTACTACTGAATACTGAATATCCAGGTAATGTTCCATGAGGTGGACTCCTCAAGGACCCTGCCCAAATCTGTAGCTCTCTGGGGCTACAACTCCAAGTCACCCCACCTCACTCCTGGAGGTATGTGGGAAATCATAGCAAAGTCTTCCTCCAACTTGGACAACTTGTCAATCTCAGATGACGTTGCCTGGTGGTCTTGCTTCTCTGACTTGTCCTTCTTTCTGAGAGGATACTGCGTGTTGTAGTGACCAAACTCATCACATATGAAGCACTTGACCTTTGATAGGTCCTTCTTCTTTCTTTGCTCCCCCTGCCCAAATCTGTAGCTCTCTAGGGCTACAACTCCAAGTCACCCCACCTCACTCCTGGAGGTATGTGGGAAATCATAGCAAAGTCTTCCTCCAACTTGAAGGACTTGTCAATCTTAGATGACATTGCCTGTTGGTCTTGCTTCTCTGACTTGTCATTCTTCCTTAGAGGACACTATGTGTTGTAGTGACCGAACTCATCACATCTGAAGCACTTGACCTTTGACAAGTCCTTCTTCTTTCTCTGTTCCCCTTGACTGGGACACTTTGATGCTAGGGCCACATTTTCCTCCTCCTTCACCACCTTTTGTCCATTGTTACTATTGCCATTGATGGAGCTCTTCAACAGAACTCGTCTCAATTCCTCCCGCTGCAAATCGGCCCACATTTTGTCCTATCCTGGTAGCATGTCTCTGCCCAATATACTTTGGATGAAGACCTGTCAATCCTTTGAGATACTATTGAGTGCTAATCGTAGTAACTCTAAAGGTTGAGGTGTTGCCCCAACAACTAAAAGTTGGTCTCAGACCTCCTGAACCTTGGTGAGGAAGGGATCTATGGCTTCCCCCTTCTGCATCTTGATGCATCTCAACTTCTCCTCTAGGAACATCTTCCACTGCTCGGAAGTACCCTGGTATAACGTGGAGAGAGCATCACACATTTCTTTGGTCGTTCCCTTAGCTGCTATATGTGACACTATATGTTCCTGAACTCCATCTAGGATGAACCACTTCGCCCATGCCATGCCCTTCCTATATTCCTTAAGTTGGTCTGCATCTTGAGGAACTGCCACTACATTATCAATGTAGGCTTTCAGACCATATTCATTTAGAAGGAAGGACATCCTAGCCTTCCAAATGACATAGTTGGAAGCTGCATCCAACCTATCCTGATCTCTAAGCCCTGCAGTGGCTATCTCTGAAATTGTCGAAAACTCCCTCTTTCCCTGTGCTCCACTGCTGCTCTACTATTCACACTCCCTTCTGGGATGTGTGGCTTTGCTAGCTGGTATAGCCAATCTGCCTGGAGAAATCAAACTTCTGAGACTCGAAGTTCCCTGAGGAAATTTTTCCCTCTCGTATGTGTTCTTTTCTCTTCCACCCAACACGGATTCTGCTGCTGCAAAAACCCTTTGCATCCAACCAGAAATCTTCTTAGCGAAAATTTGTGTTGTTGCTGCTCCCTTTGACTGCTGGAATCACTCTCTTGGGAAAATCAATTTTTTTGCACCCTTGCAACTGAAAATCGAATTGCTGGCCCAATAATTTTTTATACCTGCCATCCTTGCCATTTCTAGGCCTCTTAACTGTTAATAGCCTCATACTCCACAACACAAGGAGCTGAGCCTCTACTTGTTCCTTATTTTCCGTTCGACCAATGTTCTTCTGAGGCTTCCTGCGCCTTTCACATTCTCACTCTGTTTCTTGTCCTAGAAATGATCTCATTTCCTTCTCTAAGCCTATAAGGCTCTGTCTCACGGCCTGCCTATTTAAGCACTACATTGCCTAAAGAATTTCGGCCTGCTGCTCCCTCTGAGAAGCAAAATTCTCTTCTTTCGTTTCTGAGCTTTCGGCTGACCACTCACACTCTGATACCATGTGAAAATTCTAGAAACTGGAATCCTATTGCAGCAACCTGTATTCTTTGTTCTAATTGATAAATTAATTATTCAATTTATTGCTACAACAACATCGAAATAAACACACTGCAACCTCCATAAATAAAAACTGCGGAAATAAAATAGTGCTGGAATTGAGAAATGCTAGCACACACACATAGAAATTAACACAATTATTTTTGGACAAAAGTCCCCAAAAAAACCCAATGCGGGAAAACCGACGCAACAGATTAGGGTTTTATTTTATTACGCAGCAGTGAAATCTGAGTACAATCTATGGATGCCCAACTGGCAATCCAATCATGATCTCAAAATGGGGCACTTAGGCTTCTTGTCTAACTTACAAGAACCTCTCCCACTTCCAAAGCTTATTTGTTCCCAAGTCTTTATGATTAACCAATGCGGAATTAAATATGTGCTTGAAAATAAGGTGTATGCTTATGTTTATTGTTGGTTATTTATGTGTTTTTTTTGTCTATTTGCTTGAACTGAACATAAGGCAGCAATTTAATTAGGAGCTCACCCAAAACTCTTGGGCTACGTCTCCATGAGCTCTAGTCAACTCAACTAGGCTCTCTAGGATTATGGCAAAGTCCTTTTACAAGCTCTTGGCTCAACTCCACTATTTTACACAGAAACAATGGGTTTAGACACCATTTTATCCCTGGCTCTTGAAGCTCTCGGCTTTCTGGCTCTCGGCTCTGGATCTTGGCTCTGGCTCTCTTTCCTCTGCTTCCTGCTTTGGCTCAGCTTTCTGCGCTCCTGTCTCAGCACTGCCTCTCTCTATCTCTATCATTCTGTGGCTTTTAAGCCAATCGACGTTGTTTGTTCGTTTCCTCTTTTGGGCTCTCTGGCTTCCTGTCTCTGTCCGCTCAAATCCCCCTCTGAGCGTTAGCAATCATTGCTAAATGCCTTCAGGGATGGTGGCCACCTGTTCTATAATGGAAGGACCATCGACGCCTTTGAAATCCTCAGAATAGTCATTCTCTGTTTACACAGAGAAATACACTAAAACACGGGAGAATCTGCCCAAACGCAGTCTATCGAACTTCAAAAATCATTAATTCCGCCCTAGATTCCTTTCGGGTCCGCCTTTGGGCGCTATCGCAAGTCATCGTTGATCCAATGGTTATTATTGGTTTCGGGTGGCTTATGCGCCCGGAGATTACCCGCCTGAAAAGGGTGGTTTTCTCTCTCCGGCGCCTAGCCATGTGGCGGCCAATGAATGGGCTCGGGCGGAGCCCGACCAATACCACTTACCGCCTATTGCCCGCCCGAAATCCCGCTTGTTAGGGAACTCAAAACACATCTCGCTGCGTATAAAACCCTTTCGGGTCCATTATATCGCCCCATTCGCATTTCTTTTGTATTTATAAAATACATTAAAACACTGAAAATACCGTCGAATGGCTTTATGGCGGACTTCAAATAATATACATTTGCATTTATAAACCCTTTCGGGTCCGGATTCATCACATCGTGCGCATTCCTTGGTATTTTGGTTTTATAGCGGAAATGCGCAAATACACAGAAAATCCCCTTTTATCGAATTTCAAATTTTATGAATTGCGCTTATGAAATCCGTTGGGTCCGGCAATCACCGATCCAATTTAATCCTGGCCGTCGATTCCCCTCGCGATCCGACGGCTAAGATTGCCCGTCGCAATCGCTATCGCTATCGCATATCGCATCGCATACGGCCCAGGGGTTCTGTACATCGCTAATGCCGATTTGCTAATTCGATCATCGGCGATCGACGTATCGCATGATCATAATCGCTAGGTCCAGGGTCCTGATATCGCACATATGTCTGCCTCTGATCTGATACATTGGATCGGCGGATCGGAGTTTCTTCCGCCTCCGCTTAAGTCCGGCCCTTTGCCTCTTTCCGATGCGATTTCCCTTTATAAGGGTTTTTTGCCATTTTTAGGGGATTTTGCCTCTTTTTCTAAGGAACAAAGGGCATCTTCTTTGAGCAATAACTTTTGCATCCTAAGTCCATTTTTTCCCATTCAAGTTGCAGTAGATTTAGAATGAAAAGATCTCTACAATGGGGCTATGTCCAGGAACTTCCTTGGACTTTCATTTTCCTCTGTGAGGAACACTTAGACTTAGGAGTCTATCCAAAATCCATTTTGGATCAAATCAGCAAGTATATGACAGAAATAATTAGAGAGAAAAAGTCTCACCCCACAAGCAATCCCGACACTGGCTTCTACAGAAAATTGGTTGTCCAAACCCCAACGTAAGCCCTTCTCTGCTGCCTCTACATTGCCTCTCACATGTGTGGCTCAAATTTGTCTCTTAGCAAGCCATCTAGCCTACCTTTGCTGCTGGAAGTTACTCTCTGGCACTTTGGAAGACTTTCTCGGCCTATGGAAACTGAATCGACCTCCTGCTTAGCTAAATCGAACTGCCCTGCTTCAGCTATTGCACAGTCCCTGCGTTGCTTCAGTTTGGAACACTTCTATCACTTGTTGTTGTCTCTTCGGATCTGGAAACTTCTTCTGGATCACTATCCTTGCCCCTTACTGACCCTGCTTCGATCTCTGGCTCTCCGACAACTGCTACTGCTCTCTGGAAATCGATTTGCCAAGAAAATCGAACTGTAGAAGTGTTTTCTCCAAGTGCCCATTGACTTCCTCTTATAATCCATTGTTGGAGCACCAATGACCAAGATTAAAAGTTAATCAATGGTTGGGATCATCTCAGAGTCGATCTATGTGAGTTTCTAGACTATTCTCACCTTGAATTAATTAATTATGAGTAATTAACCAATTTTCCTAAGTTTAGACTTAGGAAACATTTAAAAATAGGTTAATAATCTTATTAAGTCATTTCTAGGTGGAATATCCATAAACGATTTATGTGTTTTGGAGATCTCATGTATTCTAGTCTCTCCACCAAATTTCGTGGCTAAAACACATACGATGCTACAAAAACTAACAAAAGATGTTGGAGACATTTAATATTTAACATGGGCAAAAGCCAAATGTGAACTCTACCCCTTTATCATGGCCATCACCCTCGTTCCTAGGGCCCTGTTGCCGCACAATCTAGCAGGGGTCCTAGGAGGGGTACCTAATGGACAACTACTAGAACAAATGATAACAATGGGATAAAGACCCATTGTCACCTCAGTCAGTGTCCCCTGCTCTTTACAAACTTTCATCTAAGGGAGGAGTCCCGGTATGAATGAAATCACCAAAATAATAGGGTCAATGGCTAGGTATGATGTGATTTCCAAAGACCATTCAAAGGAGAGGCTTAGATAATGGCTTGCTTGCTTCAAAAGCAAGATAAGGGCTATCAAAGAAAGGATTAATGGGGAGGGGGTTTAGATTTAGGAGAAATGGATACTCAAAACAAGGGGTATACCTAGATCAAGGCTTCCTGAAGGAATAAAGGACCTCTCTTAGGGTCTTGTGAGGTAATGATCATATAAAGATTTGGGACCACAAGAGAGGCCTAAGGGATCCAAGGAAGGCCTATGGTTTGCAAAATAAAAAAGGAATATGATACCTAGGTCAAGCAAGGATAAGATAGGTCAAGGAATGATCAACTTCTAACGAGTTTTCAAAGGTACTTGACCTATGGAAAGTCGCTAACCAAAGAAGTCTAGGAGAAGAATTGATGTTGGAGCTAGGGATCGAGGTTTCTTGAAATATAGCCACAGGATGAGCTTCAAAATTAGAGGGCACCTAGAGGAAACCCTATTGCAGTTGCTTGCCAACTTGGTCTTGAAAGTGACTGTGAAAATTTCTGAATCTTTACAAACAGAAACCCCTACTGCAATTATTGGTTTACAATCTCCTACTTGTTCTCTACATTAACAAGTTATTTAATTTCATAAACATCGATGTAAACACTATTACAGCCTACACAAATATACAGATCATGAACTAAAATAAACCGAGACAATAACACAAGGGACATAGTTATTTTTGGACAATCATCCTAGGAAAAGCCTAATTCGGGAAAACCGGTGCAACATATAGAGGGTTTGTATTATTAAGCAGATTTCATGAATACAACTAGGGTGCCAGAAATGGCTCACCCAACAGAGAATTTCCTCGGTAGTAGTACCTCTATCCGGAGACAGATATTCTGGCAAATCAACAAATGGATGATCAAACCCCATAGCGACTCCAGTTGTTCCCTATTCTGGACAGCAAAAGCTGCTCCAAGCACCGCTCTGGAACTGCGTCACTCCTTCAGGAGCTGCGTCACCCTATCTCGGCTCAGAATTTGCTGATTTGCTCCTAGTCTGCTCCACAGAGCCTCCCCAGCGCTGTCTCTGAGGCCCACCGTCAGCCTCTGCGGGTTCTGCGTCTGACTGTGTCAGCCTTCTACGTCCTTTGCGTCAGCTTTACGGCCTCTATTTTAGCCCTTCTCGGGCCTGCACTATCTCTCCCGACACTACACTGCCTCTGCTATGTATTCTTCAGCCTCAGATGATAATCCCTTGCTGAACCACCGCTCACTGCAACTTTGATCACTAACTCGATTTCCTTAGCAAACCTCGCCCCAGAAAATCGAATTCTTTGATCACTTGGTGTATCTCCCACTGACCCTCAAACCTCCTCTTAGACTTTTCTTGTTGACGATTCAACGACCGAGATTAAGTCCCTAATCAACGACTAAGATTAGATCTTGCTTGATCCTCGTCACTTAGAACATTCTCACCCATATTCTTATTAACACACATTAATATTTTTATTTTCCTAAGTTTAGACTTAGGAACCCATTAAAAATATTAATTATTTTAATAACTCCTCATCCGAGTGGAATTTCTCCAAACGATTTCTGGGTCTTGGAGATCTCATATGTTTTAGCCCCTCCACTAAATTTCGGAGCTAGAGCACATCTGATGCTTCCCAAAATCAACACTCCCTCTTAGCAAGGAATGTGCTCTAGCAATGCTTTACCATAGAAGCATCAAACTGATCTACTGCATCGGTCCTTTGTGCTGTCACCGCGCTACTGCTTCTTGTACTACTTCCCATGACACTTCCACTGCCATTGCTACATTTGTACTGCAGCTCCCTCTCAACATGCTGCCTCATGCTGCCCATAACAACTGCTAACTGCTGGACTACAACTCAGTTACCGAGAAGTAAGTAACTGATACTCCACCCAAATACTGACATCCTGGTCAGTCTGGAAGCCTCTTGATGTTGAAGCTACCTCTGTTGCTAATTTGTGCTCCCTATGCTGCCACTATGCTGCTGCAAACTCCTCTGTGCCTCTTGCACTACTACAACCTCCACCGCGCTGCTACAAACTTCTGCACTCTAGCTCTGCCTTGTCACTCCATCACACCTTGCTCCACCCGACACTTACCATCCTGCTACTATCGTTAAGGGCTCCCGTAGCCATATGTGATCCAAGAATTTGGGCACCTCAAGGGTTTTGCCTGCATGTAGTCCTCTCGACTACAACTCCATATTGCCCCACCTCTTCTCTAGAGGCGCATGAGCACTCATGGCACAATCGTCATTAGTCTCGACATCCTTCTCCGCCTTTGTTGGAGCAGCCTTTGAGTCGGAAGCTTCTCCCTTGCCTTTCTTCCTGGGGCACTGAGAGGCATAATGTCCTAGCTCCCCACAGTTGAAGCACTTGACCTTGGAGATGTCTTTCTTCTCCCTCATTTGTAGCCCTTGCTATCTCGCTGATGCGAGAGTTGCATTCTCCTCCTCCTCCTTGATTCGAACTCCCTTACTGCTACTCCCCGCCTTGGTCAATCTCATGAGCTCTTCCTGTCGAAGAGCTGCCCACATTTCCTCCCAACTGGGGTGAGTCGCTTTGCCCAAGATGCTTTGGACAAACGTCTCCCACTCCTCGGATACTGCTTTCAGTGCAGTCCTGACTAAGAACTCTGGATCTGGAGTAGACCCCATGGAAGTAAGCTGGCCGCAAATCCCCTGCAACCTGAGAAGGAAGGGATCTGTCTCCTCCCCTTTCTACATCTGAAATGACCTCAGTTGATTCTCCAATAACATCTTTCGCTGCATGGAAGAGCCCTGGTATAAGGTGGTTAGGGTGTCCCACCTCTCCTTTGTTGTTGTCTTCTCAGCAATATGTGGTATGACATGATCCTTGACCCCATCTAGGATCATACATTTTGTCCTCGCCTAAGCCTCCTCGTACTTCTTAGCTACATTAGCGTCAACTAGGACAGCTACTACTTTCAAGGCATAGTCCTTGATGCAATGCTTATTTAGGATTGCCAGGATCTTGGCAATCTAGATGACAAAATTGGAAGCCCTGTCGAATCTGTCCTGATCCCTCAATCTGTTCACTGCGATCTCTGCTCTTCTTCTCTAGACTCCCTCTGAGTCCTGAGTTCCCTCTTGGAAATCGTCCGACCAACTCTCGAAACACTCCTTTCCAATCCTCCTTTGCCTCTGCAACTCGGATCTAGATTTCTTGGCTAGAAATCTATCGAGGTAGTGCTTCCCTCTACCTTGGTTCAGTCTCCTTAGACACTGTTCTGCACCAACGAAAACAGCTTCCCACTAGCTCCTTAAATCAAAATTTGCACAGCTCCCTTAGCCTCGGCAACTGAAGAATTTGAGCCCTTCAGGCTCTGCACAATCACTGCGTGCGCTGAATCAGCTCCTCCTGGCCAACTGTGTCAATCCTTCCTGGCACAGATAGATGACGTGGCTCTGCGTGAGCCTGATTTCCCCCCTCTGCCCCTGCACTGGCCCTTCTCTTGGCTTAGAGCGCTGACGCAGGCTCTGCGTGAGCCTTTACGTCACCCTCTCTACATTGCATCACTCCTCTTGCCTCTTCAGGTCTGGAACAACATTGTCTCTCGAGACAGCTGCTTCTTTGCTGCGAAATTCTCAGATTTCTCGATTGGTGTCTTCAGTCCTCCTTGCTCTGCAATTGCTCTGATACCATGTGGAAATTTCTGAATCTTTACAAACAAAAACCCCTACTGCAATTACTGGTTTACAATCTCCTACTTGTTCTTTACATTAACAAGTTATTTAATTTCATAAACATTGATGTAAACACTATTGCAGCCTACACAAATATACAGATCATGAACTGAAATAAACTGAGACGGTAACACAAGGGACACTGTTATTTTTGGATAATCGTCCCGAGAAAAACCGGAAAACCGGCGCAGCATATAGAGGGTTTGTATTATTAAGCAAATTTCATGAATACAACTAGGGTGCTAGAAATGGCTCTCCCACAGAGAATTTCCTCGGCAACAGTACCTTTATCCAAAGATAGATATTTCAACAAATCAGTAAATGGATGATCAAATCCCACAGAGACTCCTGTTGTTCCCTATGTTGGACAGCGAAAGTTGCTCCAAGCATCGCTCTGGAACTGCGTCACTCCTTCAGGAGCTGCGTCACCCTCTCTCGGCTCAAAATCTGTTGATCTGCTCCTAGTTTGCCCCACAGAATTGTTGATTTGGGGTAGCATCGGATGTGCTCTAGCCACGAAATTTGGTGGAGAGGCTAAGGCACATGAGATCCTAAGTCATCAGGTTTGTGTTCTTGTTCGAGTTCGGTGACCTTGAAATTCGAATAAAGTTCGACACCTAAAATTTTGTTGATAAAGTTCGACATATAGAAATTCGAAGAAAAAAAAATGTATATATATATATATAATCAATTTAAAGTCAAATTCAAAGTCCATAATGCAAATTGCAAATACATAGGATTATTTCTCAAACATTTAAATCATTTCCACATAATTTTGTAAACCATGAAAGCGAGTGCCAAATTTTAATAAAGAACCAACTTCCATACATAGTAAACAAGATGAGAAAATCATCATAGACATTGGCACCCATATCAAATTCAACAAAACCACGTGCCATATCAGATTTCATATATTGAAAAACAATCTAATAAAAAAGTATTCAAAATATATAAACTCGAAAGTTTAAAGTAGCTTGGCAGTTTTAGAAAATTGTTCATGCAAAAAGTAAACTAGAAATCTAAAACATGAACACAAGTTTTATTCTTGATGTTCCTATGGCCCACTTGTTTTATCAAAAAGTTCTATATCAGCAAGAGTAGTAGGCTCTGTGAATACGCTAGATGCTTCAGCATCAGGTTCATCAGTCAATTCCCTGTCAATGTCACTATCAATGTACAAATCAGCTTCATCCATTGATGCATTTGGAACAGGATCGATCCACGGAGTAGAGGAATTGGATGACTCTTGAGCCACATTTTTCAAAGCCAACTGCAAGTTACTACGAACATAAACAAGATCTTCTAATCTTCTAGATAAAAATCTATATCTTTTCTTGGAATGAATGTGGTCAAAGGAACTCCAATTCCTTTCACATGCCGATGCACTTTATCCATGGCTTAACATACGAATTGCAAAATTTTGCAATTCTGGTGTCCCTGAACCATAAAATTCCCACCATACTGCTGGCAGCTGGATCACTTTTTCTCCTATCATACTTTGCTGATTGTGTTTCAAATAAACCTTCTTCTAACCTGTATGCCCTCCACTGACTTCTAACCAAACCTGCAATTTCTGGATTTGGATTTAGCTTCTCAATAGCCTGGATAAGTCCATTCGTGACTTCTTCATCCCTATGTCTTGGTAAGCCAAACAATCTAGGGTCCAAATAGCATGCTGCTGCATGTAATGGACTATGCATCATCTTCCATATTTGATCAATTAAATCCCATATCCCCTGGTAATCAACTTCCACATTATTAAAAGCAGTTGCAATGGTCTCTTTGCAACGATCAATGCTTTCATAAACAAAACCCATACAAGGTTTGTCACCATCAACCATGCGGAGCACATTAACAATTGGGCCACATATTTTTAAAACCTTGTTTGCATTTTCCCAAAAGCCATTATTGAGCACTATTTGTTCAACATTTTTCCCCTTAGTTTCTTTTGAAAGGGTAGATCTCTCCCACTCAGTGCTGCAAAAAATAGCTCTTAGGCTCGCTTTTTCCTCAACAACTCTTTTCAGAGTAATATAAAAAGTGGCAAACCTTGTATTGCAAGGCCTCAACAACTCTTTTGATGCATTCTTTCTGTATATGCTCAAAGTGAGACGATGGTTGATGATGAAGTTTGCAATTGTTTTGGCTCTTCGGATTGTCTCATTGACCCAAGGAAATTTGGCTAAGTCATGCAACATTAAATCCAAGCAGTGAGTTGTGTAAGGGGTCCAATAAATGTGATTATACTTTTCCATAATCAGCTTCCCTGCACCAACACAATTTGATGCATTATCTGTAATAACATGGACAACATTTTTCTCCCCAACCTTTTGAATCGCTTCATCCAAAATTCCAAAAATAAATTCTGATGTCTTCGCTCGATCCATTGCGTTTACTGCCTTCAAGCAAAGTACCCTTTGAGGACTATAAACAAGCACATTGATCAATGTGTGATGACACAAATCTGACCAACCATCACTCAAAATTGTGCACCTATAAGCTTCCAAGACTATTTAATCTGAGCCAACTTTTGTGTCACTTTGTCTTTTGTTTTCTTTAGCAAAGTTGTCCTTAAAGCTTCAGATCCAGGAGGAACATAGCCCTTCCCAAAATCAATGGCCTTTTTAATTACCATTTTAAAATATGGACTCCTCGCCACATTAAAGGGAATTGCACATGCATAAAAGAATTCTGCAACAACATCATCAACTTGTTGCTCAACAGGTTTCTAGAATTGATCTAATGTTTTGGTTCCACCTGTTTTTACTTGAGTAGAACTTGATCCACCAATGGTTGAGATTGAATTAATGGTGTTGGACGAAGACATGGCAATCTCCCTCTCAATTCGTTGCCTCTTATTTATCCTTTTCTCCTCTTCCATCCTTGAAGTGAAATAGTCTTTCTCCACTGTGGCTTTTTGTTCATCAGAGATCTTAGTGCAGCCTTCAACACCACCTCCACTTCCATTGCTAATACTGAGAAGGTGATCCACTGCTCTAGTTAAAGAGCCAGTGAAATCATGTCCACACAGCTGACATGAAAGATTATTCCCATCTTTTTTGACAAAATTCCATGCTACAACAGTTGATTTTGGGGGTACCATTGAAATTTGAAGGTTCTGAACCTTTGATTGTTGAAGACTGAGGTTAAGGCTTGAAGCCTGAAATGTCTACAATTTTTTTTAATTTACATTTTAATTAGTTTTATATTTTTTTTGCATAATGAAATTATGAAAATTTGAAACTATAATTTATAAAAAAAATTATCAGTTCAAAATTCAACGTGAGCCTCTTTAAATACTGATAAATTGTATTTACGTTTTAACTGATAAAAACTAGTAAATTTTATTGAACTGATAAAAAAAAAGTGTATTTAAATTTTGACTTATCTGGAGGCTGGAACTCGGAAGTTGGAGTTTGGATAAGTGCACTGTGCGGCTTGCTGGAGGGCCAAGGCTGCTTGAAGGCTTGCTTGAAGGCTCACTGCTCTCAGGAGTCAAGCTCTGTTAGGACTCAGAAGGCTCACTACTCCCAGGCTCTGTCAACTTTTAAGGGCAGAGTGCTGGTATCTTAAGAGCTGAATTACAGTTTTGTTAAGGACTCTGGCCTATTGAAGAGGCCGAGTTGCAGCCTTGTTGAGTCCAAGTCTTAGGCCTGTTGATGAGGCCAAGTTGCAGGCTCAAATGATATAAATAAGAAGGAGCTCTCCTCCTATTCAGTCAATTCAATTCAAAAAAGCAATTCGACTAAGGAAGGATAAGAAGGTACGAACCTGAGGCAGAAGGTTCATAGCTCATGAACCGAGGAGCAGCTTTATAATTTTTTTTGGGTTCTGGGTTAAGATGATTAGTAAATGGTTTTGTACAAGATTTAAGATATTTTGGAGCAAATTCCTTGTTCAGAATTCAGCCGTTCCTCAAACACATAAGATCAACTCTCAGCGCTCGTCTAAGTGTTTAACAAGACATCTGTTAGAGTGAAATTCTGAACATAAGGAAGAGACATATTCGACGCTCTGTTGATAGCTCTCAGAATTGAATTCAGGCCTGTAAGACATACCTCATTAGCTCTGAATTTCGGCCCCTGTAGAGTTTTGAAACTCGACTGTCTTATCCATTGATTTTCAGCCTCTTTGAGCCCTGTTGAATCCAAGTTCAGGGACTAATGTTGAGGGCGAGTTCTGGTCAATGTCAGCCTTTAGGACATTGCCACAAGCGACATCGTGAGATGAGGTCAGGACTTGCTTCAAATCCCTTCGCTCTCTTGACTCAAGTCTCAGACCTATGGTCTAAGTTACAACCTGTCAACGCTGCCACATGTCACTGCCCACAAGCCGTCGAAAACCCTGAAAACTCATTGTCGGTCGAAAGCTGTAGCCTGTGTATGAGCTTAAGCCTCACGCTGTGGACTGGTCAGTGGCTGCCGGTCACTGCAAACAATGAAACCTAAGTTCTAACCCACGGGCCACCGCAAACAATGAAACCAAAACAAAACCATGGGGCCCGCAAAATTCATTATTCATTTCTATTTTTTTTTTAAACGGAAAAAAATCAAATTTTAACGAATTTTAAAACGCATTTGAATGATTTTTAATGATTAAGTTCGCCTTGAAATTTGAATTCTTTTGAAGTTCGAGTTCGCCATTTTGTTCGGCAAACTTGAACGAATAAATTCGAATTAGTTTGAAGTTCGGCGAATTTCGAATTTTTTCGTTCAAATTCACCGAACCCCGACTAAGATGAGATCTCCAATACCTAGAAAGAGTTTGGGCAGATTCTAAACAGTTTGGGGGATATTAAAATAATTACTTTTTTAATGGAGTCCCTAAGTCTAAACTTAGGGAATTTAAAATATTAATGTGAATTAATATAAAATTGTGTTAGAATGGTCCAAAAGTCATGGATCAAGCCAGATCTAATATTTGTCGTTGATTAGGGACTTAATCTCGGCCATTAATTTGTCAATGAGAAAAGTATAAGAGGAGGCTTGAGGGTCACTTGGAGAACACACCAAGAGATCAAGATTTCAACTTTCTGGGGCTGGGTTTGCTGAGAAAGTTGAGAGAGTGATTTGGAGTTGCAGCTGAGGGGCAATGAATACAGAAGCAGAGATAGTGCTGGGAGGATCAGCGCAGCAGCCGGGAAAGTTGACACAGAGGGAAAAAGCCGGAACTACCGGGAACAGCCGGAACTGTCAGAACAGCTGGAAAAGCTTAGCAGAGGGCAGAAGCTGGAACTTCCGGGAACAGCCGAAACTGCAGGAACTATCAGGAAAGCTAATGCAGAGGGTAGAAGCCAGAACTTCCAGAACTGTCAGGAAAGCTAACGCAGAGGGTAGAAGCCGGAATTGCTTGGAAAGTTGACGCAGAGGGCAGAAGCCGGAACAGCCGGGAACAACCGGAACTGTTGAAACTGCCGGGAACTGCTGGGGAAGCAGACACAGAGGGCAGAAGCCGTAACTGCTGAGAACAACCGGAACTGCCGGGAAAGCTGACGCAGAGGGCAGAAGAGGCTGACACAGTCCCTAGAGGTTGACGCTGGGGTTTTTCGTGGGGCAGATTGGAGTTGAGGAGAGCTGCCAGAGTGTTTATCCGGGGTTTCAGTCGAAGCATTTGTCTCCGAAGGAGAGGTACTACTGTCGAGATTTTTCTCTATTGGGTGAGCCGGATTTGGCACCCAGATTGTATTATGAAACCACTTAATAAATCAAACCTTTAGACAGCTACATCGGTTTTCCCGCATTGGGTTTTTCCAGGGACATTAGTCCAAAAATAATGGTGTCATTTGTGTGCTTGTTTTTGTTTCCTTCAGAGTATGATCTGTAATGTGTTGAGCATGTACTTGTGTTTATTTTCAGTATTTACATGGTAAATAACTTGTTAATTAATCAGAACAAGTAGGAAGGAATAAATCTAAAAGTACATGGAGGGTTTCTAATTGTTAGACTTAGAAACTTCAACATGGTATCAGAGGGTGGTTGGAGATCACAGGAGAACTGAGGACATCAATCGAGCAGAGCAACAACAACAGAAAACAGTGGTCCCGAGTGACAAAAGTTGTTCCTAGCAGCAAAACAACAAATTAGGGGTGACGTAGTGCTTGCGTCATCAAGTTCGGGCCAAGAAGAGGCTATGCAGACGCTGAGGGAGGCAAAGATAGGCTCACGCAAAGCCACACAGAGGCTAGGAGGGCTGACGCAGTTGGCTTAGGGAGCTAGTTTGGTGGTGCTGGGACTGCACAGAGCCTAGGAGCTCTCACCTTCAGGTTGCTGGGGTTTAGGAGGCTGTGGATAAGTTGCAGAGTGGAGTTGGTGGGGTACTGTTGTCAGAACAGTACCTAATAGGGCAAGGCCAAGGAGGAGGGAGTTGCTACCGAGGGTTTCTAGCCGAGAAATCTGGATCAGTGGTGCGTTTGCACAAACGATCAGAGTAGCGGGCATCTCGACATCGGCAGAAGGATTTCTAGGAGGGAAATCGAGGCTCAAAGGGAGTAGAAGAGTAGCGGAATGGAACTACACGGAGTAAGAGACCAGGACAAACTGGATGGAGCCTCAAACTTGGTAGTCTAGAAGGCCAAAATCTTATCCGTACTTGATAGAAATTGTGTCAAGCACTTCACCTTGAAGACGATAGCGGTCCCAGTTGACCCAGCTGACAATGACAAGTATGAGGAAGCAATGGTGAGGGCCAAGAGTATCATTCTTGGCGGGGTCAAGGATCATATAGTACCACATATTGCCGAGAAGAATACGACACGGGAGATGTGGGAGGCCCTAACCAAGTTGTATCAGCATACTTACGTGAAGAGGAAGATGCTCCTAGAAAATCAGCTGCAGTCATACCAGATGCAGAAGGGAGAATAGATAGACACCTTCCTCGGTCGATTGAAGGAGATTCGAGATCAGTTGACTTCCATAGGGGCCACACCAGATCTAGAGTTGATGGTGAGAACAACCTTGAATGCAGTCTCAGAAGACTGGGAGGTGTTTGTCCAGCGCATACTGGGCATGGCGACCCTTCCAGATTGGGAGGAAATGTGGACGGCTCTTAGCCAAGAAGAGATCAGGAGGGTGACCAAGACGGGAAGTAGCAGCAAGGGGATCAAAATCAAGAAGGATGAGGAGGTGGATGCTGCCCTAGCATCTGAGGGTAAGCAAGAAAAGCGGAAGAAGGACCTCTCCAAGGTCAAATGCTTCCACTGTGGGGCGCTGGGTCATTATGTGACCCAGTGTCCAAGGAAGAAGAGCAAGGGAGAGGCTTTTGAGACCAAGGCAGCGCTAGCAAGGGCAGAGAAGGAAGTGGAGACAAACGATGACTGTGCCATGAGTGCACACACACCACTTGAGCGAGAGTGGGGAGACATCGAGTTGTAGTCAAGAGGACTACAGAAGATGAGGGGTAGGATCCTCGAGGTACCCAACCTCTTGGATTATACCTGGCTACGGGAGCCTCGAAGAGGAGTAGCAGGATTGGTGGATGTCAGTAGAGACAGATCAGGATGGAGCGGCAGAGAGAGCTACAGTGCAGGAGGCATGGGAGTGTTTCACTAGTGAAGGATGGCACAGAGAGGTGTGCAATGCTGATAGATACAGGGAGTTGTTGCAGCAGTGCAGAGGTCAGAGAGGGAGCACTTGTCAACGACAGAGGGAGCTTCAACATCAGGAGTGTCTCTAGTCTGACAGAGATGTCAGAGTTGGGAGATTAGTTACTTACTTCTCAGTCACTGAGTTGTAGTGCAACAATTAGGAATGGTGGTGCTATGGGCAACACGATGCAGCATGATGAAAGGGGATGCAGTGTAGACGCAGCAGTGGCAGTGGTAGGGCCATGGGCAGCAGCATGGATGTAGAGGGAGTTGTCGTACAGATGCAGCAGTGGCAGTAGCAGAGCCATGGGTGGCAGTACGAGATGCAATATTACAGATGATGGGCAGCAGGCCTAGCATCAAGAACCGATGTCGGATGATCAGAGTAATACTCAGTAAGGAGTATTGCGAGAGCAGTCCTCGTTAAGAGGGAGTGTTGATTTGGGGTAGCATCGGATGTGTTCTATCCACAAAATTTGGTGGAGAGGCTAAGGCACATGAGATCTCCAATACCCAGAAAGGGTTTGGGTAGATTCTAAATAGTTTGGGAGATATTAAAATAATTAATATTTTTAATGGAGTCCCTAAGTCTAAACTTAGGGAAATTAAAATATTAATGTGAATTAAGATAAAACTGTGTTAGAATGGTCCAAAAGTCATGGATCAAGCCAAATCTAATGTTAGTCGTTAATTAGGGACTTAATCTCAACCGTTGATTTGTCAATGAGAAATGTATAAGAGGAGGCTTGAGGGTCACCTGGAGAACACACCAAGAGATCAAGATTTCGACTTTCTGGGGCTGGGTTTGTTGAGAAAGTTGAGAGAGTCATCTGGAGTTGCAGCTGAGGGAGGGGCAATGAATACAGAAGCAGAGAGGCAAAGATAGTGACGGGAGGATCAGCATAGCAGCCGGGAAAGTTGACACAGAGGGCAGAAGCCGGAACTACCGATAACAGTCGGGAAAGCTGACGCATAGGGTAGAAGCTGGAACTGCCGGGAACAACTGAAATTGCCGGGAACTGCTAGAACTTCCGAGAAAGCTGAAGTAGAGGGTAGAAGCTAGAACTGTTGGGAACAACCAGAACTGTCGGGAACTGTCGGAACTGCCAGGAAAGCAGATGCAGAGGGTAGAAGCCGAAACTGCCGGGAAAGCTGACGTAGAGGGCAAACGCTGAAACTGCCAGGAACAGCCAGAACTACTGGAACTGCCGGGAAAGCTGACACAGAGGGCAAAAGCCAGAATTGCTGGGAACAACCGAACTGCTAGGAAAGCAGACGTAGAGGGCAAAGCCAGAACTACCGGGAACAACCGGAATTGCTGGGAACTGCCGGGAAAGCTGACGTAGAGGGAAGAAGAGGCCGATGCTGGGTTTTTTCATGGGGTAGATTGGAGCTGAGGAGTTGCCGGAGTGTTTATCCAGGGTTTCAGCCGGAGCATCTGTCTCCGAAGGAGAGGTGCTACTGCTGAGATTTTTCTCTATTGGGTGAGCCAGATTTGGCAACCCAGATTGTATTATGAAACTGCTTAATAAATCAAACCCTCAAATAACTGCACCGGTTTTCCCGCATTGGGTTTTTTTGGGGACATTAGTCCAAAAATAACGGTGTCATTTGTGTGCTTGTTTCTGTTTCCTTCAGTTGATGATTTGTAATGTGTTGAGCATGTACTTGTGTTTATTTTCAGTATTTACATGGTAAATAACTTGTTAATTAATTAGAATAAGTAGCAAGGAATAAATCAGAAAGTACATGGAGGTTTTCTAATTGTTAGACTTAGAAACCTCAACAAGAATCTCCCCAGCGCTGTCTTTGAGGCCTAGCGTTAGCCTTCCGCGACTTCTGCGTCTCACTGTGTCAGCCTTCTACTTCCTCTACATTAGCTTTACGGCCTCTGTGTCAGCCCTTCTCGGGGTTGCGCTGTCTCTCCCGGCACTGCGCTGCCTCTCTGCTATGTATTCTTCAGCCTCGGATGAAAATCCCTTATTGAACTACCCCTCACTACAACTCTAATCACTAACTTAATTTCCTTAGCAAACCTCGCCCCAGAAAATCGAATTCTTTGATCACTTAGTGTATCTCTAACTGAACCTCAAGCCTCCTCTTATACTTTTCCTGTTGACGATTCAACGGCCGAGATTAAGTTCCTAATCAATGGGTAAGATTAGATCTAGCTTGAACCCATTAAAAATATTAATTATTTTAATAACTCCTCATCTGGGTGGAATTTCTCGAAACGATTGCAAGTTCTTGGAGATCTGATGTGTTCTAGCCCCTCCACCAAATTTCGGAGCTAGAGCACATCCGATGCTACCCAAAATCAACAGTGACCACCCTAATGCATTTCGTACTAGGCCCTAGGAGACCTTGTAGGGTTAGGGAAGAAAATAAAAGAAAGCAAAAGGAAAATATTTTACGGTGATCAATTAGGATAAGGACCCAATGCCTTAACAATTGGGAGAAATGGTGTCAAGGTAGGCCTTGATGAGGGACCCTCGCTCTATCACGGAGTCCTATGCAGCTTTTTGCTAAGCCTAATGAGGCATCTACCCAACAACAAAGGAATTTATGCTTTGTGTGGCAAGAAATGATGGAATTTTAAGGATGGAACAAACATGACCAACCTCTAGGAACATTCATTCACAATACCTAACATGTAATGCATGCAATATTTCAAAATCCCAGTGTTTTCATGAATTCACTTTCCAATTAGGGCACATTAAGAATTGACAAGACATTCCATACATTAATCATGTAACAAAAGCAAAGAAATATCATCAAAATAACACTTGCAAGGTATGGAAAATATATCCATCCATCATTTTTGCATTTAGAAGCTCTAAGAAAACAATAGCTAAAATCCAAACATCAAAATGCATTAACAAGATCCAATTTTGTCCATCAATTACAGGTCTAAATTCTTTTTACAAGAGAAATCCCAATCCAAATGATGATGAGCTACAAATGAGATTCATCATCTATTTACATGAGCCTTTAGGGATTTGATTTAGTCTAATTAGACTAATAGGCCCCTAAAAACAACTTTATTGTGCAAAACAATAATCCACTTGGTGACAAGCCCACCAAATAGCAAAAAAGTACTCAACAAGCCTTCCTAATGAGGCCAAAATGATAGAATAATGGTGCAAGAGGATCGTTGGAAGGCCTAGATAAGTCCTCCATGTGCCAAGATGAAGAGGAGAGCTCTCATAATGATGACCATGGGGTTGGCCCCTTGGTTTCCAAGCAAAACATCTATGGTGTTCCCAAGTGGCTGTGGAGAATATTGAATGGTCTCATGGGTCTCCAAGTGGATCAAACATGTCGATGCTCCATCAATTAGGGCTAGAATGATGATACAATCCCTCCCATGTCTTCCTGGGTGAGACAAAATCCCATCTAGGACCTAGATCAACTGCTAAGTGTCTAGTACAAGTATGTGGCCGGCTGGGCTGTGTGGTCCAAGTGCATCATCATCTCCGTATGGCTGGGGCATGAACAAGAAATAGGTGGTGCTGAAGAATCCCTTGGCATGGCATTCGATGCTCTGTTGTGGTGGAGGCCCATGGCTCTCAACTCTCACCCTACAAATGCCATCATGAACACCTAGAGGTCTTGGATCTTGTATAGGGAGGCCAAGCCCAAGATGAAGACCCACCTGCAATCCTGTATAAGATCTAATGCGTCTTTTCACTTTCTAGTACAACAATTCATTAGTACAATAGATTAAATAAGCTTGAAAATCAAGGGCCCAAGTAGACACTTCATAGTGGCATGCCCTTCCAAGTGGGCTTTATAATGTACAGGTGTTCCCAAGTTCAAGAGGGAGGTTAACAAAGGATCCTATTAGGTGGTTTCAACCTCTAAGGGAGTAACATGTCGATGGTACATTCATTAAATGGAAGGTGCCATGTGAAATGATGGTGGAACAAAGTGGGGTAACAGCAAAGGCTCTAAGCAACATGCCATGGCACAAGAGTAGCTATAATGAGGGAGTTTTACACATGGTTGTATAGATGTAGGAGAGAGCAATCGTGGTACATGAGTTACCTTGGCCTTTGTTTTTCCACCTTTTTGTTGATTTGGGGTAGCATCAGATGTGCTTTAGCCATGAAAATTGGTGGAGAGGCTACAACACATGAGATCTCCAAGACCCAGAAATGGTTTGGGTTGATTCTAACCGGTTCGGGAGATATTAAAACAATTAATATTTTTAATGGAGTTCCTAAGTCTAAACTTAGGAAAAATAAAATATTAATGGGTATTAATATAAAACTGGGTTAGAAGGTTCCAAAAGTCATGGATCAAGCTTAATCTAATCTTAGTCGTTGATTAGAGATTTAAGCTCGACCGTTGAAGGATCAACAGGAAAAGTATAAGAAGAGGCTTGAGGGTCAGTTGGAGAACACATTGAGGGAGACCCGTCAGTTCAATTTCTGGAGTGAGGTTAGCTGAGAAATTCGAACTAGTTGTTTGAGAGCAGCAGAAGGAAACAAGTACGGAACATAGAGTCAGGAACAGCACTAGGGGAACAATGCAGAGGTTGGAGAGGCAGACGCAGAAGCAGCAGATTGCACAGTCACTGGACGGTCTGCGTGGGTGACACAGAGAGACCCAGTGCTGATGCAGAGAGACAGGCGCTGGCGTAGAGGGTCTGGGAGCTATGCAAAGGTCAGCCAGGCTGACGCTGAGACTGGGAGAAGGGTTGAAGAATTTTCTCTCTGTTGGGTAAGCCAGTTTGGCACCATGTTGTATTGAAGAATTGCTGAATAATAAAATCCTCCCTTACCGCACCGGTTTTCCCACATTGGGTTTTTCCAGGGACTTTTGTCCAAAATATCTGGGTTGATGTGTTAATTCATGTGCATGTGTTTGTTTCTGTATTTTGGTGTGATATCTGCAGCAAAATTTATTTTAATGTTTACTGAAGGATTTTCATAAATAACTTATTGGGAAAATAAGTAGATAAAATAAATCAGTGGTTGCAGTGATAATATTTTCACATGGTATCAGAGGAAGTAATCATAGACAGGAAGGGAAAATCAATTATGGGTCGAGACTATGATGCAAAGGCATCTACGTCAGGAGACTCACTCTGAATCATCAAAGTATGGTATATAGGCAGTGGAACCTCTTGGCATATGACGGGAATCGGGGAATGTTTCTCAAATTATTGGGAGGAGAGGATGAACTTTCAGATCACCATGGGGAGCAAGTCAAAGTGTACTCCAGTAGGGAAGGGTACCATGGTTTTTCAAACAGAAACGGGATAGCGGTTCCGTGCTACCAATGTGTTGCATGTACTAGGATTGGGGATGAATTTACTTTCCGTGTCACAACTTCAAGGCAAAGGCTATGATGTTTTCTTCATCAAGGAGAAAGCATACGTCAAACAACCAAGCTGGAAAAATAAAGTACAGATCGGGATCAAAAGTAACAGGCTGCACAGACTACAACTAAAATCACCAATGGTACTAATAGGCAGTCATTGAGACAAGGGTTTGAACGAGCTATGGCACAAAATAATGGGACATTTGCACCATGCGGCTCTGAGAATTCTCAGAAACACTATAACAAGAGTTCCAGATCTGAGTACGGAACGAGATGATGTATGTAGAGGATGTGCTATGGGAAAGTATGCTAAAGCAGCGTTTCCTAGAAGTAAGAACATGGCTAAGAGTGTACAAAGATTGATACACTCAGATATCTATGAACCTATGTCCACTAAAGATCTTAGTGGCGCCGAGTGCTTCCTTACCTTCGTTGATGACCACTCAAGGAAAACTTGGATTTATTTTCTGAAAACCAAGGACGAGGTTTGCTGTTGATTGAAAGAGTTCAAGGCTCTGGTGGAGAATCTGACTGAGAAATTTGAACTAGTGGTTTGAGAGCAGCAGGAGGCAGCAAGTACGGAATAGAGAGTCGGGAACAACACCAGGGGAACAACACAGAGGTTGGAGAGGCAGACATAGAGCCTCTCAGGCAGACGCAGAAGTAGTAGACTGCACAGTCGCTAGAGGGCCTGCGTGGGTGGAGCAGAGGGTCTGAGAGCTACATAGAGGTCAGCCAGGATGATGCTGACACTGGGAGAAGTGTTGAATTTTCTCTTTGTTGGGTAAGCCAGTTTGGCACCCTGTTGTACTAAAGAATTGTTGAATAATAAAATCCTCCCTTGCTACACCGGTTTTCCCACATTGGGTTTTTCTGGGTTCTTTTGTCCAAGATATCTGTGTCGATGTGTTAATTCATGTGCATGTGTTTGTTTCTGTATTATGGTGTGTTATCTGCAGCAGAATTTATTTTAATGTTTACTGAAGGATTTTCATAAATAACTAATTGGGAAAATAAGTAGATAAAATAAATCAAGTGTTGCAGTGATAGTATTTTCACATAGTATCAGAGGAAGTAATCAGAGACAGGAAGGGAAAATCAATTATGGGTCGAGACCATAATGCAGAGGAATCTACGTCAGGAGACTCGTACAAATTTTCAGAAAATTGCACAAGAGACAGTGACTTCGATTTCTCTATGTTGGCATCCAGGTTGGAAGAAGAAGTGGCTTGTGTGACTAGCTCTGCATAATTAGAAGTATGGTATATAGATCGTGGAGCCTCTTGGCATATGACGGGAATCCGGGAATGTTTCTCAGATTATTGGGAGGAGAGGATGAACTTTCAGATCACCATGGGGAACAAGGTCAAAGTGTACTCCAGTAGGGTGGGGTACCATAGTTTTTCAAACATAAACGGGAGAGGGGTTTCGTGCTACCAATGTGTTGTATGTACCAGGATTGAGGATGAATTTAATTTCCGTGTCGTAACTTTAAGGCAAAGGCTATGATGTTTTCTTCATCAAGGAGAAAGTATACGTCAAACATCCAAGCTGGAAAGAGAAAGTGCAGATCGAGATAAAAAATAACAGGTTGTACAGACTACAACTAGAATCACCAATGGCACTAATAGGCAGTCATGGAGAAAAAGGATTTGAACGAGCTATGGCACAGAAAAATGGGACATTTGCACCATGGGGCTATGAGAATTCTCGGAAACATTGTAACAGGAGTTCCAGATCTTAGTACAGAACGAGATGATGTATGCAGAGGATGTGTTCTAGGAAAGTATGCTAAAGCAAGATTTCCTAGAAGTAAGAACAAGGCTAAGAGTGTACTAGGATTGATACACTCATATATTTGTTGACCTATGTCGACTAAAGCTCTTAGTGGTGTCGAGCACTTCCTTACCTTCATTGATGACCACTCAAGGAAAACTTGGATTTATTTTCTAAAAACCAAGGACGAGGTTTTCTGTCGATTCAAAGAGTTCAAGGCTTTGGTGGAGAATCTGAGTCAAAAATTCGAACTAGTGGTCTAAGAGCAACAGGAGGAAACAAGTACGGAACATAGAGTCGAGGACAACACTAGGTGAACAACGCAGAGGCATACGCAGAAGCAGCAGATTGCACAGTCACTAGAGGGCCTGTGTGGGTGACGTAGAGTGGCCCAGTGTTGACACAGAGAGGCAGGGGCTGATGCAGAGGGTCTGGGAGCTACGTAGAGGTCAGCCAGGCTGACGCTGAGACTGGGAGAATGCTGAAGAATTTTCTCTGTGTTGGGTAAGCCAGTTTGGCACCCTGTTGTACTGAAGAAATGATGAATAATAAAATCCTCCCTTGCTGTGCTGGTTTTCCCACATTGGGTTTTTCCAGGGACTTTTGTCCAAAATATCTGTTTTGATGTGTTAATTCATGTGCATGTGTTTGTTTCTGTATTATGGTGTGATATCTGCAACAAAATTTATTTTAATGTTTACCGAAGGATTTTCATAAATAACTTATTGGGAAAATAAGTAGATAAAATAAATTAGTTGTTGTAGTGATATAATTTTCACATGGTATCAGAGGAAGTAATTAGAGACAGGAAGGGAAAATCAATTATGGTCGAGACCATGATGCAGAGGCATCTACGTCAGGAGACTCGCACAGATTTTTAGAAAATTGCATAAGAGACAGTGACTTTGATTTCTCTATGTTGACGTCTAGGCTAGAAGAAGTGGCTTGTGTGACTAGCTCTGCATCATCAGAAGCATGGTATATAGACAGTGTAGCATCTTGGCATTAGATGGGACTATGGGAATGTTTCTCAGATTATCGGGGGAAGAGGATGAACTTTCAAATCACCATGGGGAACAAGGCAAAGTGTACTCCAGTAGGGAGGGGCACCATAGTTTTTTAAACAGAAACGGGAGAGCGGTTCCGTGCTACCAATGTGCGGCATGTACCAGGATTAGGGATGAATTTACTTTCGTGTTTCAACTTCAAGGCAAAGGCTATGATGTTTTCTTCATCAAGGAGAAAGTATACGTCAAACACCCAAGTTGGAAAAAGAAAGTGTAGATCGGGATCAAAAGTAACAGGTTGTACAAACTACAACTAGAATTACCAATGGCACTAATAGGAAGTCATGGACACAAGGATTTGAACAAACTATGGCACATAAGAATGTGACATTTTCACCATGGGGCTCTGAGAATTCTCAGAAACACTATAACAAGAGTTCTAGATCTTAGTACAAAACGAGATGATGTATGCATAGGATGTGCTTAGGGAAAGTATGCTAAAGCAACATTTCCTAGAAGTAAGAATGGGGCTAAGAGTGTACTAGGATTGATACACTCAGATATCTGCGGACCTATGTTCAGAAAGCTCTTAGTGGTGCCGAGTACTTCCTTACTTTCATTGATGACCATTCAAGGAAAACTTGGATTTATTTTCTGAAAACCAAGGACGAGGTTTTTTGTCGATTCAAAGAGTTCAAGGCTTTGGTGGAGAAACTGACTGGGAAGAAAATAAAAGTTCTGCGCTCAGATAATGGTGGAGAGTATGTCGATAAGGACTTCATTGATTTTTGCACTCAAGAGGGCATCAAAAGAGAGTGGATAGCTCCTTCCAATCCGGAGTAGAATGGAGTAGCCGAAAGGAAGAACAGGACTATTGTAGAAGCAGCTAGGGCCATGATGTATGATCAGGATGTGCCAAAATTCCTGTGGGCAGAAGCATGCAACACAACAGTCTATGTTCAGAACAGGACTCCTCATCGGGCATTGGGAAAAATTACTCCACAGAAAGTTTTCACAAGGAAGACGCCTGAAGTTCGTCATTTCAGGATATTTGGGAGCTTAGCATATTGTCGCGTACTTGAGGAAAAGAGGAAGAAGTTGGATCAAATTGTAGAGAAAGGATATCTAGTGGGATATAGTGAGAATGCTAAGGCATACAGAATGTATCTTCTAGGAAGCAGGAAGGTAGTAGTCCGACGAGATGTGAAGTTCATGGAGGATAGGGCTTTTAGAAAATCTCGAGAAATGCCTTTCGGGGAGCAATCAAAAGAGGAGCCGTTGGTCAAACTTCTTCAACCAACGGAAGTAAAGAATTCTTCCTTAGATCACGAAGAATCTCAAGATGAGGAGGAGCTAACAGAAGCACCTCCTGGTAGAGGAAGAACGAGCAGGGAACTTTGTCAGATTTGCGAGATGCAGAGGACTTCATTGGTGCACCAAGGAACAATAAGTGTGAGCGAAAACAACCAGATAGATATCAGGCATTAGTAGCTTAGGATGGGGAGCCAACCAGTTTTCAGGAGGCAGCTCAACATCAGGTTTGGCTGGATGCCATGGTAGATAGTACAACTCCATAATGGTGAACGATGTCTGGGAGGTAGTGCCAAGGCCTCAAGATAGATCAGTGGTAGGTTCAAGATGGATCTACAAGATTAAATACGTTGTAGACGGCAGTGATGAGAAATACAAAGCCAGGTTTGTGGCTAAGGGGTATGCTCAGAAGGAAGGCATTGACTATGAAGAGACCTTCCCGGTAGCCAGGGATACATGTATTAGATCCGTGATATCTCTTGCAGCACAAATAGGATGGGAGATTCATCAGATGGATGCCAAAACGGCATTTTTGAATGGTGTGATAGAAGAAGTATACATTGAACAACCAGAGGGCTTTGAGACACATGAGAAGAAGTCTCATGTATGCCGATTGAAGAAAGCCTTGTATGGGCTGAAACAGGCACCTAGAGCATGGTATGGGTGAATCGATGGTTACTTGTAGAAAATGGGATTTGTCAAGAGTGACGCAAATCCAAATCTCTACTATTTGGTTGTATAGAATGAGCCTCTAATCTTAGTATTATATGTGTATGATCTCTTCCCGATAGAATCGTCTAGGCTCATAGGGGACTGTAAGAAGAATCTAGCCACGAAATTCGACATGAAGGATTTGGGACGAATGCATTATTTCCTAGGGTTGGAAGTTTGGCAGCAAAAGGGGGAGATCTTCTTTGGTAAAGGGAGATATGCTACAGAAATCCTGAAGAGGTTCAGGATGGAGGACTACAGACCCATGGCTACTCCAACGATAACCAACTCGAAGAAGATAGATGCATCAGAAGGCAAAGATGTTGATCCCACCTTATACAGGCAGCTCATAGGGTCCCTAATGTATCTGGTCAATACCAGGCCAAACATTTGCTATGCTGTCAACAACCTCAGTCAATTCATGGTGGAACCGAAGAGGGCGCACTGGGCAGCAACCAAACATGTTCTCAGGTATTTACAAGGAATAGTCGATTATGGACTCTTGTACACCAGGGTAAGGATATCAGATTAAGTGGGTTTACTGATGTAGATTGGGCAAGAAGTTTAGTGGATCGGAAAAGTACCTCTGGGTACTATTTCAACATTGGATCAAGAATGACCTCCTGGTGTAGTAGGAAACAGAAATCCGTGGTTCTAAGCTTAGCTGAGGCAGAATATATGGCCACAAGCACAACTTTGTGGGAGGCCATATGGCTTAGAAAACTGCTTGTGAACTTATTCAGAAGAAAGATGGAGGCGACTAGGATCATGTGTGATAATCAGAGTTGCATCAAGCTCTTTGAGAATCCAGTGTTTCACGATCGTTCAAAGCATATTGATATCTGGTGTCACTTTGTAGGAGATTGTGTCCAACGAGGAGCTGTATAGTTGAGCTACACTCTCACAAGAGAACAGGTGGCAGACATCCTTACCAAGGCCCTTGGAAGAACCAAGTTTGATTATTTTAGGGAAAAGATGGGGATGATAAAGAATCCATTTCAGTAGTAGAAATGAGAATGATGTTGCAGTGCAGTAGCAGTCAATACTAGCACGATGCAACATGATGAGAAGGAGTTTGCAGTGCAGATATAGTGTTGGGAAGAAGGACCAGCAGCAACACAGATGCAGAGGGAGTTGCAGTACAGATGCAGTGTTGGGAAGATGGACCAGCAACACCACGGATGCAAAGGAAGCTACAGTACAGATGTAGCAGTGGCAGTGATAGAGCTATGGGAAACAGTACAGGATGTAGCAGTGTAGAGGATGTTGGGAGGGGAGGCCTAACATCAGCACAGGGACCGATGCCAGATAATCAGTGTGATACTCAGTGTGGAGTATTACTAGAGCACAATCCTCGCTAAGAGGGAGTGTTGATTTGGGATAGCATTGGATGTTCTCTAGCCATGAAAATTCGTGGAGAGGCTAAAGCACATGAGATCTCCAAGACCCATAAATGATTTGGGCAGATTCTAACTGGTTTGGGAGATATTAAAATAATTAATATTTTTAATGGAGTTCCTAAGTCTAAACTTAGGAAAAATAAAATATTAATGGGTATTAATATAAAACTGGGTTAGAAGGTTCCAAAGTCATGGATCAAGCCTAAGCTAATCTTGGCCGTTGTTTAGAGATTTAATCTCGGCTGTTGAAGGACCAACAGAAAAATTATAAGAAGAGGCTTGAGGGTCAGTTGGAGAACACACTAAAGGAGACCAATCAGTTTGATTTCTAGAGCATGGTTAGCTGAGAAATTCGAATTAGTGGTCGGAGAGCAGTAGGAGGCAGTAAGTACGGAACAGAGAGTCGGGAACAGCAGCAGGGGAACAACGTAGAGGTTGGAGAGGTAGACGTAGAAGCAGCAGACTGCACAGTTACTGGAGGGCATGCGTGGGTGATGCAGAGAGGCCCAGTGCTGACGCAGAGAGGTAGGGGTTGATGCAAAGGCTTTGGGAGCTACGCAGAGGTCAGCCAGGCTGACGCTAAGACTGGGAGAAGTGCTGAAGAATTTTCTCTCTGTTGGTAACCCAGCTTGGCACACTATTGTACTAAAGAATTGCTGAATAATAAAATCCTCCCTTGTTGAACCGGTTTTCCCACATTGGGGTTTTTCGAGGAATTTTGTCCAAAATATCTGTGTTGATGTGTTAATTCATGTGCATGTGTTTGTTTCTGTATTATGGTGTGATATCTGCAGCAAAATTTATTTTAATGTTTACTGAAGGATTTGCATAAATAACTTATTGGGAAAATAAGTAGATAAAATAAATCAGTTGTTGCAGTGATAGAATTTTCACACCTTCGTTGTATGTCTTTAACCTTTTATTGGTTTTTTTCTTTAAACTGCTCGGGGCTCTAGGAGATGAGAGCATGATGTGTATGATAAATAAGTGAATACCCTCGTAAGGCTGGGTAGTTCAACGCCCACCAGGGGTTGGGACAATCATGGGTTCCTAAATTATGCAGGGAGCACACGTAGGGGCACCAGGAATCAGGGTAATGGCCATAATGATAAGAGGTAGATCTCATGTTTGGCTTTTTCCCATGCACCAAATTTTTATGTCCCAACCATCTTTTGCATTTTATGGTACAATTTCTGTTGTAAGTGGCCAAATTATGCTTTTAACTTTCTTTTCAGCTACATCAACCTCTGGGGCATCGTTCCATAGCCAAACCAAGGTGTGGACAAGGGGAAGGGGAGGCTAACTCCTTGTGGATCTGTTACCGTTCAAACCAACAGGGGTCCTAGGAGGGGATCCTATAGAGCATCTACTAGGTCAAGTGGCAACAATGGAGGGATAGCCCACTGTCACCTCAGCTAAATCTCCCTGCACTTTACGGACTTTCACCAATGGAAGGAGTCCCGGTATGAGGGGAATCACTAGGAATGATAGGTCAACGATGGGATGAAAGGTGATTCCAAAAGCTTATTCACAAGAGAGGCTCAGATAATGGGCTTGCTTGCTATGAAAGCAAGATAGATGGCTCTCTTAGAGGGGATATGAGGATGCTTAGATCTAGGTTTGGAGAATATCCCTTAACAAGAGGTATCCTGGACCTAAGAATCCTAAAGGAAAATGGCTTCTATGTAATCCTTGTGGAATGTTAGTCACAAAATTGTGGGACCACAAAGAACCCAAGTGGGCCCGAACTAGGTCAAGGGTGTGGAGTTGATCGATAATTGATGGGCTTGACCTGGCTAGGGAGGAGAAAAGGATCAAAGAAATAATTTTCCTTTGAAATTCAAATGCAGTGCTCCAAATGAGGACACTAACCCAAAGCAACCTAGGGAGAGGAATGATCCTTGAGCTAGGGCTTGCAATATCTCGGGATTCCACTGTCGGATTGAGCTAAAACATGGAGGACCCCTTGAGAAGACCCCAATGCAATTGTGGACCAAATTTCAAGGGTTTTGGATGGCTGCAAAAGGTTTCGATTGATGCCCTAGGAGACCGTCTAGGGTTAGGCCTAGAATTGGAAAAGATGAAGAAAATAGGTTATTTTGACCACCAAACAGATGTGAGGATCAGTGCCTTGCTTCTTGGGCTTAATGGAGTCAAGATAGACCTAGATCAAAAATTTTCATGAGCTAAGGAGCCCTAAATGATCTTCACTAGCCTTTCAAGATGCAACAACTAGGTCATTTAGGGTTTTATACTTCAAATTGCAAAGGAGATGAAGTTTCAAGGCTTGTTAACTTATTAGGTGCCTCTAAGAACATTCATCCTTTCCCTCAAAGAGAAACGAATGCAATATATCATTTATTCAAGACTTAAAGAAGTATTTCACATTATTTTGGCCCATACAAGAACAAAGATTACAATATAATGCATTAAACAATTAAGGTAAGAAGAATAACATTAAATTCCACTTACGAGAGAGAGAAAGAGTATATTCATTCACCAACTTCGCATAAGAGGAAGCTCGAAAGACAATAGCGAAAATCCAAACATCATAGTGCATCAATAAACTCCAAAAATTTCGTCCAAGAAAGCAAGTGTGCAAATCTCTCAAGAGATACTAATCCAATCCAAGTGATGATGAGAGAAATGAATGGGTCTCTCATCTATTTATAAAATCCATAAGGGGGTTTGAATAGCCTAATTGGGCTAATAATGTCCCAAATAACAAAATAATTTACAATAATGACATGACTTGGTGACAAGCCCACCAAGATAGCTCAATAATACAAAGATAAAGCCTCTCAAGAGGGCAAAATAGTAGATACAATGAGCCGTTGGGCCATTGAGGAGGCCTAGTGGAGTCCAAAGTGCGCCAATGTGAGATAATAAGCTCCAAACATAGTGATCAAGGGGGTGGTCCCTTGATATCCAATCAAATCCAATGTGGTTCCCCCCAATTGGGTGTGGGGGCACAATGACAACCTCATGGGTCTCCAAGTGGATCGATAATGCTTGTATACCATCTGTAAGGGCTGGAAAGATGACCTCAACTCTCCTATGGTGAGACACATCCTCATCTGGGCCCTAGAACATCTGCTAAGTGTATGGTGCAAGTTTGAAGCCAGTTGGTCATGGTGGTCTAGGTGCATCATCCTCATCCAAAAGGTGGAACTCGAGCAATTGTTGAGTGGTTTTGAGGGATCCATGAAGTGGTATAATACTCTTTTTGCTATGGTGGAGGTCCATGGCTCTCAACGCTCAGCCTAGACCCCGCATAGGGAGACCAAACCCCAAATGGAGACCCGCCTGCAATCCTGCATATCCAATGCGTCCCCTTACCTTCCAGTACAACAAATGATTAGATTAATCAAGTAAAGGAGCTTACAAATCATGGAAAACAAGTGGACACTTCATAGTGGCATGCCCTTCCATAGTGGACTTTGGCATGTACAGGTGTCTCCAAGCTCAATAAAAGGGTTTGTTACTGCTCAGACTAGTAGGGGTCCTAAGAGGGAATCCTAAAGGGACAACTGCTAGGTCAAGGGAAACAATGGAGCAATAGCCCATTGTCACATTAGTTAAAGCTCCCTTCTATTTAGGAACTTCCACCGATGGGAGGAGACTCGGTATTATTATGGAGTCATTGATGAAGGATAAGTCAATGAAAGGATGTGGAGTGACCTAAATAATCTGTTTCCCAGGAAAGTTAGAAGGGTAGAGTTTGCTTGCTTTCTAAGCAAGGTACAAGGTCTTCTAAGGAAAGGAAGGGAGGATTTGAGGGTTAGGTTTATGGGATATGACTTGTGAAGGAATTTTCCAATCTCTAAAATCCTTATTGAAATTGGTATCCTAGATGGTTCTTAAAGAATGGTCTTTTCAAAGGATTGGGAGGAGGAATGAGTGTGGCAACGAATGATGTTCTTACCCTAGACAAGGTGGAAATGATCAAAGGAAGAATTTCACTTGAAGGTGTTGATTTGATCCTATGAGGTACTAGCCTTGGGGATGCTAAGGAAAGTTTGGATCACGGAGCTAGGGCTTAGATTTTTTCCCAACTCCACCATTGGAATGGCTTCAAAATTGGAGAGCTTGAGGAAAGGCCAACGTGAGAGACCTTAGAAGATTGAACTTTTTGGAGGGATAACTTGTTGGGAAATTAATGCCCCTAGGTACTCCAACTTGGCTAGACCTTGAAGGAGGTGAAAAAAAGTGGTTTTTGGTGACCAACTTTTGGTAGATCAATGCCTTAATCTTTGGGAGAATGGAGTCTATGATGAATTAGTAGGATTTCTTGGTTACCAGTCAAGGAGGCCTCAAAACCACTTCACTAGCCTTCTAGGTCAAGAAGAAGCAATCTTGCATCTTTTATACTTCAATGCACAACGAGAATGACTTATCAAGGTCAAATTCTTTGATAGAATTACCCCTAGGAGATTTCGTTCATATTACATGGCCCATACATTAAGAGATGTTATAATAGAGACAAAATTCCACCATTTTAAGCAATAAATGCATCCAACAATTAGCCCTAGAACAACGAAAATCCTAGTCCAATGTATTTGAAAATGTAAAACAAGAATAACATCAAAAGCATGTACTTACATGTAATAGAATATATCCAACCATTCACAATTGACTAGAAAGAAGCTCCAAGAGAAGATAGACCAATATCCACACATCAAAATTCATCCATAAAGCTCCAATTCATACTCTAGAAAAAGTGCAAAAATCTCAAGAGAGAGAAAAGATCCAAACCAAAGTGATGATGAGAAATGAACTCATCTCACTTGTATTTACACACAACTTAGGAGTTCAAATTAGCCTCCTTGGCCTACATAAGCCTCAAAAATAAAATAATGTTATAATAATTCAACTTTTGGTGACAAGCCCAGCAAACTAGCTCATAAATGAAAAAGTAAGCCTCTGAAGAGGTCAAATAATAATCTATGCATGTCATAGGGTCCTCTAACAGGCCTAATGAGGTGCATGGGTGCCACAATCAAGAGTAGGACCCTTAAAACCAGTGGACAAGGGGGGTGGCCCCTTGTAATAACCCGTGGTACTCCAAATGACATGTGGGGGCACACAAGTGTCCTCATGGGTCTCCAAACAAATCGAAGATGCTTGTAGATCGCCTGCAAGGGCTAAGATGATGGTGTACGTAATGCCACTATTGATTTTTGGTAGCAATGGATGTGCTCGAAGCCTCAGAGTTTGCAGGGATGCTTGGGCATGTGTATTCCAAAGAACCCAGAAAGCGTTTTGGTAAATTCCACCTGGAATCAGGTTTATTAAAATAATTAATTATTTTAAAGGGACCCTAAGTCTAAACTTAGGAAAATAAAATATTAAAGGATATTAACATAAACAATGGGTGTAACTTCTAGAAGAAGACGAGGATCAAGCATAAATGATCTTAGCCATTGATTAGCTTCTAATTTGGGTCGTTGAATGTCAACGAGGAGATTATTTAAGGAGGCTTGAGGGTTATTTGGAGACACACACAGAGAGATTGAGGAAATAGATTTTCTGAGGTGAGAAATTCTCAAGAGGAAAACCGATTGGGAAGATCTTGTAGTAGAGGGGTAGTGAGATTCAAGGGGAAGGAATTTCCGGAGAATACAAGGAAGAGAAAGGACAAAAGACGTCCAGAGGAAGGCTGACACTGGCCTATGCAGTGCAGACGCAGAGGTAGCGCAGTCAATGAGGGGAAGTCAAGTTTTTGCAGAGGGAATTCGAAGTTTCAGTTGCCAAAAGCCAAGGTGTGAGACTGGAGGAAAGAAAGTTGAATTCTTAACTAGCAGAAGATCCAGAGTAGAGAGGCAGCATAATACCCAGGAGGGGTGACACAGACGCTGCCCAGGGTGACGCAGAGGCCATCAGAAGGTGACACAAAGCCTCCCATCACTGGTTCTCCAGTGACATGGTGAGATTCTTTTACCATTCTTTTGTTCGGTATTTTCTCTGAAAAGGATTGCTAGTTGAAGCATCCTAGATTTGTATTCAGAATTATCTCCTACATAATAATAAACCCTCAGAGTTGTTGCACTGGTTTCCTGCATTGGTTTTTCTGGGGACTATTTTGTCCAAAAATCATTGTCTTATGTATCTTGTTCTTTGCTCAGTTTTCTTGTTTCATGTAAATCAAGTTTAACTAGTATAGCTTATAGAAGTAATTTTATTAAGTATTCAAAAGAATTACTTGATGAATCTAATTAAAATCAAGTAGGTGAAGTAGATTCAGATTTGCTGGAGTAGGGGTTCCTTGAGGATTAGAAATTTTCACATGGTATCAGAGCTAGTGCAGGTGAAGCAAAAAGAATAATGCCAAAGAACCCAACACTGAGCAGAAGAGGGAGATCGAAAAAGTTGCAGAAAGCAGCAGTTCGAATCCCAGAGGGGTTTGCGTAGCTCTGGCCGGAGGGCTGTATTTCGTGGCAGTCTTTATCTGAGTGAGTCGATAGAGAGAAGTGATTCCAGATCGAAATCTTGTCATGGCAGAGGGAGCAATGCTAAAGCCTCAGCGCGAGGAGAAGCTGGTGGGATGCAGTGTTTTCTGCAGGCCGTTTTGCTAGGCAGAATGACATCAAAAGAGAAGGAAGGAGCATGGTTGTGGGAATTTTTTCCTAAGTAAGACTTCCTGCCAAGAAGTCTGTTTTCTTATTGGCTAAGCAGCAGCAGTAAGAACCAGAGAGGAGATTTTCGACATTTGTGGCAGAGATGGCAACCACATGTCTAGGAGGGAGGTGGGGTGATCTAGAGATGTAGTTTGAAAGGACTACAGATGGGCAGGATCCTTGAGGGGCCCACCTCTCAGATCAATTCCTTGCTACGGGAGCCTAGATCAAAAGTTGCAGGGTGGGCTAGTGTCAGATAGTGTTGAGGAGTGTTAGAGAGAGTTGTAATGGCTAGGAGTGCCAGAAACTGAACAACAAAGAGAAGAGTTGGCAACAATGCAGATGGCACAGAGCAGAGGTCAACAACAACGCAGTAGATTCAAAGGGTCAGCGCAGAGACTAGCAGCAATCAGGCTCCAACATTCACATGGTATCATACTGAACACAGTTAGTTCAGTAATTTGGGGTGTTTTAACATTGTTGATACAACATCAACAACAGTTTGTAGTGCAGTTGTAGTTGGCAGTGCCAGTGCTAGCAGCAGCACAGATGCAGAATTTCAGAGGGACCTACAGTAGGAATGCAGGGTTTGTTGATTTGGCGTAGCATTAGATGTGCTCTAGCCATGAAAAATGGTGGAGAGGCTAAAGCACATGAGATATCCAAGACCCAAAAATGGTTTGAGAAGATTCTTTCCGGTTTAGGAGATATTAAAATAATTAATATTTTTAATGGAGTTCAATGGGTATTAATATAAAACTGGGTTCGAAGGTTCTAAAGGACATGGATCAAGCCAAATCTAATCTTAGCCATTGATTAGCGATGTGATCTCGACCATTGAAGGACCAATAGGAAAAGAATAAGAGGAGGCTTGAGGGCCAGTTGGAGAACACATGAGAGTGCTTAGTCACTGGGTTCGGCAAATTTGAACGAAAAAATTCGAAATTCGCCGAACTTCAAAAGAATTTGAATTTATTCGTTCAAATTCGCTGAACAAAATGGCAAACTCGAACTTCAAACGAATTCGAATTTCAAGGTGAACTTAATCGTTAAAAATCGTTCAAATTCATTAAAATTCATTTTTTTCTGTTTAAAACAAATAGAAATGAATAATAAATTTTGCGGGCCCTATGGTTTTGTTTTGGTTTCATTGTTTGCGGTGGCCTGTGGGTTAGAACTTAGGTTTCATTGTTTGCAGCGACCGACGACCACTGACTAGTCCACAGCGTGAGGCTTGAGCTCATATACAAGCTACAACTTTCGACCGACGACGAGTTTTCAGGGTTTTCTACGGGTTTTCAGGTTTTTCGATGGCGTTTTCGATGGCGTTTTCGATGGCTTGTGGGTTGTGGCATCTGGCAGCGTCGACGGGTTGTAACTTAGACCATAGGTCTGAGACTTGAGTCAAGAGAGCGAAGGGATTTGAAGCAGGCGCCGACCTCATCTCACGCTGTGGCCTGTGGCAGCGTCCTGAAGGTTGACACTGACCAGAACTCACTCTCAACATTAGTCCTTGAACTTGGATTCAACAAGGCTCAAAGAGGCTGAAAATCAGTGGATAAGAGGGCCAAGTTTCAGAATTCTACAGGGACGAAATTCAGAGCTAATGAGGTATGTCTTACAGGCATGAATTCAATTCTGAGAGCTATCAATAGAGCATTGAATATGTCTGTTCCTTATGTTCAGAATTTCACTCTAGCAGATGTCTTGTTAAACAGTTAGATGAGGGCTGAGAGTTGATCTTATGTGTTTCAGGAAGGTCTGAATTTTGAACAAGGAATTTGCTCCAAAAATATCTTCAATCCTGTACAAAACCATTTACTAAGCATCTTAACCCAGAACCCAAAAATATTCTAAAGCTGCTCCTCGGTTCATGAGCTATGAACCTTCTGCCTCAAGTTCGTATCTTCTTATCCTTCCTTAGTCGAATTGCTTTTTCGAATTTAATTGACCGAATAGGAGGAGAGCTCCTTCTTATTTATATCATTTGAGCCCGCAACTTGGCCTCATAAACAGGCGTGAGACTTGGACTCAACAAGGTTGCATCTCGGCCTCTTCAACAGGCTGGAAATTTGTCCTTAACAAAACTGTAATTCAGCTCTTAAGATACCAACACTCTGCCCTTAAAATTTGATAGAGCCTGAGAGCAGTGAGCCTTCTGAGTCCTGACAGAGCCTGACTCCTGAGAGCAATGAGCCTTCAAGCAGCCTCGGCCCTCCAGCAAGCCGCACATGTCCAGACTCCAGCTTCCAAGTTCCAGCCTCCAAGTAAGTAAAAAATTTAAATACACTTTTTTTTATCAATTCGAACTTAAATACAATTTATTAGTATTTAAAGAGGCTCACGCTAAATTTTGAACTGATAATTTTTTTTTTTTAAATTATAGTTTCAAATTTTCATAATATCATTCTGCAAAAAAAATATAAAACTAATTAAAATGTAAATTAAAAAAAATTGTAGACATTTCAGGCTTCAAGCCTTCACCTCAGTCTCTAACAATCAGAGGTTCAAAACCTTCATATTTCAATGGCACCCCCAAAATCAACTGTTGTAGCTTGGAATTTTGTCAAGAAAGATGGGAATAATCTTTCATGTCAGTTGTGTGGACATGATTTCACTGGTTGGGACCTGCATGTACCAGCAGTTTTGTGGGCTTATAGGACCACGTGCAAGAAACTAATGGAGCAGACGCCTCCAATGCTGGAGTATGGAGCAAACGCTGAAATCCCCATAGAGTATCAAATGCCTAGTCTGCACATAGCAGCGCTCACAGGTATGGCGGATCGCGGAGTCCTGGAAGAGAGGCTCGCGTAGTTGGAAGAACTTGAAGAGGAACGATTCCTGGCTTGCTTTCATCAGCAGGTACAAAAGCGGCGCGAAAAGGCCTAGCACAATCGCCAGATTAAGTTGCGCACCTTCAAGGTAAACGATTTGCCATTACTATATGACAGTAAGTTGGATAAATTTCTAGGAAAGTTCAGAATGCATTGGATGGGGCCGTATGTTGTTAAGGAGGTCACAGACGGAGGCGCCGTGCAGATGGTAAAGCTAAATGGAGAACCTTTCCTAGGCAAAGTGAATGGCAGTGGATTGAAGCCATACACGGGTGGCCCGCCTATCTGACTAGCCGACAGAAGCACAGTCTTTGCGATCCAAGTAGCCGGAAGAAGCCGCGGGACTATAAAGAAATACAGGGGACACAGGAACAGATCCAGTGTAGCAGTTTCGACACCGCGGCCTTAGAACAACGTACAGGAGATTCAGCAAGCAGCTGCTTAGTGCGCTGCCAACCTTGCAGCTGTTCGAGCAGAGTTGGAGGGTCTCCGCACAAAGATCTCCGCACCAACATAGTGACTCGAGGGCTAGTGACGATGTTTGTGTTGGGGGCATGTTGGGCGTGGAATCCCCCCAAAGCGTGTTTTGGGGCTTATAGCCCAAGTTTTGACTAAGTCCATTGTAAAGACTCCGCGAATTGTGAGTGCGGAGCACAAAGTCATAATAGAGTCACAGGGTTGTCCGCCCTTGATTTTGTAATGTAATGTCAGTTCGAAATATCTACCCATGGTCCGCAGACCATTGGATTGTAAAAATGTAGCGAGGCTCTAAGTGTAGAAAATAGTTAATCTAACGAAGCATGATGAATCGAAGGAATTGATGAAGCCTTGAGTTGAGTGTAAATCGTGTCTTTGGGTCATAGAGTTGGAGAAGGCTCTGCAGCTGAGAACGCAGAGGCCTAGTAGTCCGCAGCTGAGTGCGCGGACCCCTGCAGCTGAGTGCACAGGGTAGGTCGAATTTGTAACCATGGGAAGAATTAATAAAAGAGAAGTTTTACCATATTTCTATGTATCTTTTCCTATTTTATGTATTATTGGGTATGAATTGCAAGTTTACTGTTTATTCACTGTGCGAACTCATATGAATGTGCTGAATAGGTAAATATAACACAAGGCTTCTGTTTACGCGAAGATAACTAATTGTCATAAGAAGATAGGTAAAGATCTCGGGTGTGACTTAGCGAAATAGTGCAGATTGCTGCTCCAGCAGCGCGAAAGCCCCACAGCCCCTGGTTAGGATTGCATGAAGGCGAATATATCAGGGCGCGAAGGCCAGGGAAGTGCACGAAGTAACCTGCGCGAAGAGATTTTCAGTTGGACCAAATCAACCCCTCAGACATCTCAAGGGTGCGGAAACCTGGTTCCAACACCCCCACATACTACTTCGGGTGAGACCTCAGTCTGCGCTCCACGAACTGTTGTCGAAAGGGCCAGTAGTACAGGGATTTGTTTGGCTAATTAACTCCGAACTTGGGTCAGGCTTGCAGAGCCTTAGAAGAAGGGATCACGCAGCTGAACGAAGCAGTGCGCTTGGGACCTGAGGAAGAAATCTGACAGGTTGATCTTAGGCTTCAAGAATTTATGAAAGAAAGGGTGCGATTAAGGGAGAAAAGCACTCTGCTAGAAGCGAAAGTCAAGAAGCTTGAGGGTGAAGTAAAGAAATATTTTCTCGATAAGAAAACCAGGGTGATAAAATAGGGTGCGCATGATCACGTTGACGAATTTGGGGACTACCGCCGAGAGTTGATCGACCTGATGCCTTGGCTTGGACTGCATATTACTAAACGGATCACCCATGGCGCGCTGCAAATGATGGATGTTTTACAGGAAAAGTGATGGATGACCAGTTGAAACCCTATGCAGGATGGGATTACTGCAGAACTGCGGGCTAGGGAGAGCCGCGCGTTGCAGGTGCTGAGCGAGCAGAAGATCAACATGGAGAAGTTGAGCTTGCAACGTGACGAGGTTGTGTCGCAGAATAGGTAGATGGTACAGGTACTGGAAGAAGCCTGCCAGATGGTCCTTGAGTTGGCCATCCCAGCGGAAGCACCAGCAGAGGCGCACATCCACCCCTCTAGAAGTAAGAGAACAGCGCGCCAGCGCTATTACATCGGGGATGGAAGAGAACAGCAGTGCAGTAAGGGACTGCACTAGGATGTTGGAAGAGTCCTTCGAGGCCCTAACCAATCTCCAGGAGGACCCTAACATCCAGCGCTTAGAGACAGAGGCGCGTGAGCTCAGCAGTAGTATGATAGCGTCAAAGGGACCATGCAGACGGTGGGTCTCACTTAGAGGCTCGTGCGAATGTAGCAAGCCAAAGCATTGAAAGAGCAAGTGGACGCAGCACGACATAGAGAAGCAGTTTTGAAGGCGCGCTTTTAGCCTTGGATTGACGAGGCCTTCATCATTACAGCAACAATTGAAGGCAAGCTTGCGCAAATGCAGAGGATGTAGGTACAGATCCAGGGAAGCGGTTTTGACACCGCAGTCTCAGAACAACGTGTACAGGAGATTCAGCAAGCAGCCACTCAATGCGCTGCCGACCTTGGAGTTGTTCGAGCAGAGTTAGAAGGTCTCTGCGTGAATATCTCTGCACCGATAGAATGACTTGAGGGCGAGTCACGATGTTTGTGTTGGGGGCATGTTGGGCATGGAATCCTTCCAAGGCATGTTTTGGGGCTTAAAGCCCAAGTTTTAACTAAGTCCATTGTAAAGACTCTGTGAATTGGGCATGGAGTGTAAAGTCATAATAGAGTCATAGGGTTGTCCACCCTTGTTTTTGATTGTATAAATAGAGCAAGGCTCTAAGTATAGAAAACAATTAATCTAAGGAAGCATGATGAGTCTTAGGAATTGTTGAAGCATTGAGTTGAGTGTAAATCATGTCTTTGTGTCATAGAGTAGGAGAAAGCTCTGCAGCTGAGTGTGTAAAGGCCTGGTAGTTTGCAGCTAAGTGCGCAAACCCCTGCAGCTGAGTGCGCAGGGCAGGTTGAATCTGTAACCATGGGAAAAATTAATAAAAGAGAAGTTTTACCATATTTCTATGTATCTTTTCCTGTTTTATGTGTTATTGGGTATGAATTACAAGTTTACTGTTTATTCACTACACGAACTCATATGAATGTGTTGAATAAGTAAATATAATACAAGGCATCTGTTTACGCGGAGATAACTAACTGTTATAAGAAGATAGGTAAAGATCTCGGGTGTGACTTAGGGAAATAGTGCAGATTGCTACTCCAGCGGCGCAAAAGCCTCACAACCCCTGGTTAGGGTTGTGCGAAGGTGAATATATCAGGGCGTGAAGGCCAGGAAAGTGTGCGAAGTAACCTGCGCGAAGAGACTCTCAGTTGGACCAAATCAACCCCTCAGACATCTCAAGGGTGCGGAAACCTGGTTCGAGTACCCCCCCATACTACTTCGGGTGAGACCTTAGTCTCCGCTCCGTGGAATGTTTCCGAAAAGTCCAGTAGTACAGGGATTTGTTTGGCTAATTAACTCTGAACCTGGGTCAGGCCCCAACAAGCGAAAAAAAACTCCAATTCATCCTCTAGAAAAAGTGCAAAGATATCAAGAGAGAGAAAAGATTCAAACCAAAGTGATGAGAAATGAATTCATCTCACTTGTATTTGTACACAACTTAGGAGTTCAAATTAGCCTCCTTGGCTTACATAAGCCCCAAAAATAAAATAATGTTTAATAATATAACTTTTGGTGACAAGCCCACGAAACTAGCTCATAAATGAAATAGTAAGCCTCCCAAGAGGTCAAATAATAATCTATGCATGTCGTAGGGCCCTCTAAGAGGCCTAATGACGTCCATGGGTGTCACAATGAAGAGTAGGGCCCTGAAAAGAAGTGTACAAGGGGGTTGGCCCCTTGTAATAACCTGTGGTGTTCCAAATGACATGTGGGGGCAAACAAGTGTCCTCATGGGTCTCCAAACAAATTGAAATTCCTGTAGAGCGCCTACAAGGGATAGGATTGGTGTGTAGGTGATACCACATCATCGTGCAAGTCTTGGACCATCTTCCAAGTGTATGGTGCAAATTTGAGGCTAACTCGGCATGATAGATCAGGTACATCTTCCTCATCCAATAAGTGAAGCACAAACAATCGTTGAATGGTTGTGGGGATCCATAGAGTGTTGTCTACTGCTGTGGATGCCCATGGCTCTCAATGCACACCCTACATGTGCCACTGTAGCCCTCTGGAGTATTAGGACTTCGTATAGGGAGACCAAACCCAAAATGGAGACCATCTGCAATCCTGCATAAGATCCAATGCGTCCCCCAGTCTTCGAGCACAACAAGTCATTATAGAAATCGAGCAAATGATCTTACCAATCATGGACCAAATGTAGGAACTTCATAATGTCCCGCCCTTCCATAATGGGCTTAGGGATGTGCCAATGTTTCATAAAATCCAAATGGGATTAACCAATAATCCTATTAGGTGGTTTCTACTTCTAAAGGGGATAATATAGTCAAGGTACATCCTTCGAAAAGTGGTGGCATGTGACAAGTAGGTGAATGAAATGGGGGATGAGAAGGGGAAGCCTTGGGTCACATGTTGGGGTACAAGGGTAGCTAATAAGAGAGAAGCTCACAATTGGGTTTATAATGTGTAGGAGGGAGAAAACGTGGTACATGAGGTGCCTTGACCTTGATTTTTCCACCCTTATTTATATGCCTTCGCCTTTTTATGATTTTCTTTGATTAACTGCTCGGGGATGAAAGGGGTAAGAGTCAAGAGCATGATCTATAAGATATAGCAGTGAATATATACTTTTAAGGTAGGGCGGTTCATTGCCCACAAGGGGTTGGGACAATCATGGGTTCTTATATGATGAAGGAGGCTCATAGAACTTGTAGGAACCAGGGTGATGGTAATGATGATGGGGTAGAGCTCATGTATAGGCTTTTCCCCACAAGTTAAATGTGTTTGTCTCGACCATCTTTTGCATTTTGTGGTACATTTTTCTGTTGAATGTGGCCATATATGTTTTTATCTTTCTTTTTAACTGCATAAACCGCCGAGCTTCATTCCAGGCCATGACCCCAAATGTGGGCAAGTGAAAGGGGCATGCTAACCATATGTAGACCTAGGTTGGACGAATGATGAATGGGTTAGTAATGAATGGAAAGAGGGTAATCTAAGCGGATAATGGAGTGGGACCACGAAATCAAAATCAGGGTTTCCCATGAAATACCATCCCTAGAGCCAAATGGTCACTAAAAGAGATCCCACGGGTGACGGGACTGGAATCCAAGGTTAATACATAAAAGGGGTCTAGGGCACAAGAACACATACCTAGCCCATTCTTTCTG
>APFE031641039.1:696-40991 GCA_000404065.3 Pinus taeda
GTCTCACCGGGGGTGAGACCCGTTAATGAGCAAAAACCTGTAAATTGCCAAAAAATGCCAAAATTACCCAAAATATTCAAAGTTTCTTGGGATTTGTGCTGTGGCTGAGCTATTTGGTGCTATGCTCCTTCAAGGAAGCCTCGTCCAAGATACGGAGGGGATCGGGCCTTTTTCTCCGTTTTAGTGTCTTTGCCAACCGCCTTTGAAACATCTTCATTTTGGCCTTGCACACATGCATTCTTGCCCAGTAATGGTTTTTCATGTTCCTCAGCAATCTTTTCTCTTGGTTGGCCTTAGCCAACAGCCTCTCCAAATGTGCATTTGCCTGGATGAGCATGGACTCTCGGTTAGCGGGCAATGGGTCACCGGGTCTTCTTCGGTTCAAGATTCGGTCACTACGAATCCTCCATAGCTCATCAAGTGCTTTCTCCTCCTCCAACTGTTTGTTGCGTTGCTCCAGGTAAGTGATGGTCCATTGGGCACCCTCAAATCTCCTCTGTAAGCCATCATTTTCAGCTCTAAGATGCTGAATGATCTCCTTTGCCTCTCAGCTAAGAGAACTGGCCTCATTACAAATTTACATACAGCCATATAGAGTGTTTTTCCTTGCACAATTTGATCATTACAAACACATTCATGATGTTTCCCAACTAACCAACAGGGATTCACAAGTTTAAAGAGCCTACCTCAAGCAATTTGATGAAGTAAAGGAGGCTTGAGAAATTCTAAAATGAGCTGGGAGAAGCTAGCTTGACATGTCACGTAGCACGCCCAACAATTCGCGCCCCTCTCAACGTGTCGCGCCTGTTGCAAAATTCCACTATGTGAGACCCTCTGACATGTCGCGCACCTCCCAACAAGTCGCGCACCTAGCTTGACATGTTGCGCTTTTTCAGGAGGCTTTTGGAGGCCTTCCCAATGTCATAATTGGGCGCAGGATATCTCGTTGGAAAGTTCTTTGAGTCTACTTTCCCACCCAACTAGAACTTTTCAATTTGGAGTTGATTTGACCTGTCAAAAATCAAATCTCCCAAGACTGGTCAAAAAGTGCCAAATGAGGCTGCCTCAACGAAGAGTGTTGTTACAGTCAACTTTTGAATGCCTTCCTCAACCCCAAATTTAGTTCATGATAGCTCATTGGAAATATCGTTGTGTCTAGTTATCATTTTACCCATCAATAAAATCATTTGGCCAACCAAGCTAGGAGAAAACGTGATTTTACCATGGTCACTTCAGAGGTGTCTTTGATTCTCCTGAGGCAACGGTATTATTGACATTTCTCTCAAACCATGACACCTGTGCACAAAGTGAAGGCGGTTTTTATTCTTTGGCATGTTATGGACAAAAAACTCTCTCATTTTCCCAAAATTCATATTTTATTTCTCTGGAACATTATTTGAGTGTGACCTGTCCCGATGTGTGAAACAAGGAATTTTGTCGAAATGGAGCGAAATGAAGGGGATAGGGGGCTTCTAAATTCTTGGGGAAATTTTTGGGAGTGGGGAGGGATGTTATAAAGTAGGGGAAAGTGGAATCGCATAGATTGAGTGAGGGGAAGGGGTCGAAAAGGGCAAAACACAGGCCCAACCTAGAAAATTGCCAAGTTGTAGCTAGAAACTAGGGTTTGTGCGAAAATGAGGAATTTGGCGGATCTGAGTGTTGGTAAGTGTTTGATAAGGTACTTTAAGGATAGGGGAAGGTGTATGAACATCTGCATACAAGTTTTGCTGATGATTTGACCGTCCAAGAGAAATTGGCTTCAAAACCCTAGGAGAGGGAAATGGACTTTGCCTAGGCACAACTAAAGCATGGATAAGCTGTAAAATGACCCTGTGGAACTTGAGATGATGATGACAACCCTCTGAATGATGATAGGCTCATCTGAATAGTTTCATAGGTTGGCATTTGGGCAAATTTGAAAAGAGTGAGAGAAAACCCTAGACCTAATGCCTAGTGACCAAATTTTGCTTGAAGACTCACTGAAATGACCAAATTTGACCTTGACACTTCAAAATCACTTTGTAAGAGCACATTTGATCACTGGAGGCAGGCTGGAAAGACTGACACTAACACATACTACCATAACCACATAACTATTAGTGCATACATAAACATAACAATACACCAATTACCTCATTTTGTTGTGGCAATCACATTGCTCGCAATTGAACACATCCACGCCATCTATCAAGGGACACCAATCCTTTGACAAATCAACCTGTAACTAAAGACAAGCTAATATAATTTTCAAGTACATTTTCATGAATATAATATGTATCCACATAATTTCAGACAAGACTATGTTTAATAAGACTTCCTATAGGAAAAGCACTCATTCGTTTGGAATTAGGGTTTCCAAACATAGTTAAAGGAATTATTGTCCAACTCCTTCCTTTTATCTTTTTACTTTGCTACAATTCGAGGCTTACTATGCACTGTCACTTCATCCAACTATTAGTGATATAAACATATCAACTATTACCTTGTCATGATAATACCAATATGCTTCGTTCAACTTCTCACTCACGTCAACCACATGTTCCAAATATCAAGACAATCATATCTATTAATTGAATTCAACCTTTACCAAGACTAACAAACATGTCATAATCCATAGTCAACTCATAGTCATTAGACATAATGCTACAACTATCACCTACTACACTCAAGTACCTACCAACTGTCTCAACACATATGTATTAGTGAAATCATCTTAAAACAAGATCATTGGAACTCATATTATGCAATTCATCAAACATTCAACCAACTTGCAAACATACCATGTTAAATGAATAAACTAGATGACGTAATAGAGACCAAACATTTGAACACTAAATAGATAACATAATCAAACAATCAAGCACCAAATATACGACATAAGCAAACTCATACCTTAATTTATTTTAGGGGAGGCTATCTTGTTTTCACAATCAATATGGGTTAGCATGATACGACTTCACAACGTATCAAATCAAACCTAAATCATGATATCCATAGCAGTAACTAGCTAACATGTTCATATCATAAGCTCATAAGAATTTTTTGTTCATGCATAACAATCACATATGTACGATCAATATAGATTAGTAAGACACCATATCACAAATATGTTGGCTCCTACCTGAATATCGCAACCATAACCATATGCATAGGTCAAGCCAGGTTAACACAATACATTTAACATTAAGATATTCAATACAATGAATATAACCGTCACGCATATGACCAATCCAAATTACAACATCAAGACCTCAATGAAATAACCCTAATTATCAAATTAACTAACATATAACAACAATTAGTTAACATATAACATGCTCATCAACAATATAAGACCTAATCATCAAGCTAACTATCATATAACAACAAAAATTTAACCTATAGCATACTCATCAACAACATATAACATGATCATAAAGTTACCTAACATAAAACAAAAAATAGCAATGCATACAACTACAAGTTACTATCATTCTTGACTATCCAACACGTGCATATAAATACACTAATCAACTAACATCTATCATGAATGTAATCCTATCATCAAAATACATTTACATAAACCTAATGTATATAAAACTAATGCATATAAGTATCCTTAACTTACATACATGCATGCAAAATATACCATACCTGTATGACGATATGCTCTTATCCCAAATTCTAATACTGCAACCTCACTTTGATAGTCTGCATCTCCGGCTCTATCTCAGCCAACATACTAGCATCATAAAAACCAATAGCATCATTATGACCTAATTTTCGTACAATTAATTCACAATGCATATTTGACCTACTATTCATGTATAACTATAACCAAGATCATACATGCATAAAAACTGCATATATACATATAACGCATGAGAACAAAACCATATACACACAATTCTAGCTATAGTCCAGCCATCAATGCATGATCATACCAACTATACACACCATGACCTCATGCATGAAAACAACAACCACCTGATGTGCACTTGATAATATGCAATCACGAATGTGCATAATAATGCATAATCGACCATACATACATGAAGACATACTTCTCGACAACACCTTCAACCTTCACATGGTGACATTGCTACAACCATGATCAACACCATGCAAATTCAATAAACACATGGACTACATGCATAAGGAACACATATGCAACCAATCATGAAAGCATGATTAACACACAACCCAAGGAGAGTGCAACCATTTTCTGATACCACTCTGTAACACCCTCCTGCCACATTTACCCAAGCAACTAGCTAGCCAACATAAACATTCAATGAGAGGCCACTATGATATGATTCAACCTCATAAGTCACATTAAGGAAGTGGAACTAATGGAAACACACCATACAGACATCCAACATCATCAATAGAACCCTTAAAGAACAAGTCAACCACTCCGACAGCCTATACCTGGGTCCCACTATTGTTTTAGGTCTCTTGGGCCATAGTCTGTCTCTTGTTATGGGCAAGGGAGAGACCAACAATGTAAATTCGCTTTCACAGGCCTGTCTGCCAGTTAATGTGGAACAAAATTGCGATTGTTGTGTGAGCAACCCCAGGATTTAAGCCACTTTTTTAGGCTCAGAGCCCAACACACTACCCAAAACTGATCCCTCTCTTCAAAATTAGTGAAGTATCAAGGAAATGAAAGTACTAATGAAAATACTTGTTCAAGACCTTGATTGGATCCATACTAGCCATGACATGCATTTCGTCAAACATATCATTGACATGTAACCTACAGGTGTGAACAACAGAATTAAGTGTAGGGATCTCGTACTTATCTGAGACTCGTTATGAAGAATTGTCTCCTTATCAAATTAGTTTCCATTTCATCCATTACGTCATAGATACATTGCTCATTCAATAACAAGTAAGAACATGATGAGATCTACCCATGGTTTCTATCATAAAACAAGAACATAACCAACATAATAGGGACATAAATATCAATGAAGTCACAACCATATATACCACATATAATCCATCATAATATTCATAGGAATACCAGGAGAAATAACCTTTCCTTAATGCTACAAAATCCAAACCATGGATGGAACTTCCACGTTCCACCCAACCATAGAATGGCTGAGCCAAATATCTCTCCATACATTCACCCTCGTGCCATATTCCAAGCATGAATGTGGGATCTCATAGAACACGTTAATAAAACTCATTCATGGCTTCTAGAGGCCATCCACCTCAACCCATCAAATAATGATTCCACCTCACGGTGGGACATCAAAAGACCAACATTAGATCGGTCTCTACCCCAGCCTTCCAGGACTCCAGAGTGTTTGTTCCAACCCAGCTCCCAGGACTAGTAACTCAACCCACAAATTTTACTGGGCTCTAGAGAGTTTGTCCAACCAAGACTACAGGACTAGTAACTCAACCCACTAAGGGCTCCAGAGAATTTATCCAACCAAGGCTACAAGACTTGTAACTCAACCCAAGATTTTACAGGGCTCTAGAGCATTTGTCCAACCAAGGTTATGGGACTAGTAACTCAACCCAAGCCACTATAAGGCTCCAGAGCATTTGTCCAACCAAGGCTATGAGAAATAATAGTTCAATCCAAGCCAAGGAAACATGAGAACCAACTAGAAAACAAAGCAAATAAAACCACAACACCATGGATATCAAAAAAATGGCAAGGCTAGGAAAATCCACTATCAGTCCAGGAAATCCTCCACGCCAGTGACCAATCATGACCAAGAAACCACATACATGTGTCATGCATGCCAAAACTAGTGAAGAAATCATAGATGCAACTTCGTACCTACAAGAAAATCTGATGTAGTTGTTTATACTGATGCCCTCTTGCACTTTCTTGCTCTTCATTTTTGTTGCACAAAAAATTGGCACCTTGACATTTTGTAATTTGTGGGAGTCCATTAACACTCATACCTTCCTCCTTTGAAAGTCTTAAGCCTCAATTCCTCATATTAATCCTTGAAAATAAGAGAAAGCCCTCAAAAGTCTCTAAAACTCTGGTTCTGCACTTTCTCTTAGCATTACTTGCGATCCTACACCTAAAGGTCATGTCCCCTACACAACTGACCGCTCTGTCTCTGTGTTATGGGTGCGGACCCCCGTAAAAGTTAAAAAGGCACAGATATATTCTTAAAAACTCACTTTGAGTCATTTCTAGAAGCTTCTGGAAGGAATCTTGAGGTGGCAAGTTCGCTCCCTTAAGGTTCATGCATCCCATACCTTAAGGAGCTAACCCCTTGATGTGAGGAGCTTATCCCTTTGAAGCAGGACTCTATCGCTTCATAGGTGGACCTATAACCTCTTCCTCTGCACTATAAAATGAAGCATTGGGCTGGTTACTTAGGGGGTTGAATGCTGAATATTTTTGAGGTGAATTGCTGCCGGAACTTAGTATTTCTAATTGAGATTTTATGAGGAGAGATTACATACCTCTTTGATCTCATTTGGAAGAGTGTAAGGCTTGTCAAAGTAAAGGAGATTCCTGTTCCAGACCCTGGGAAGAGCTTGTTCAACATCAAGGCTGGAAAGGTTGTAAGGTTCTTCTATTTCATAATTAATACAAATAAGTTTGTTTTTCTCAATAAGCTATGTTTTATGGTTTATTTTATGGATTCCTTGATTAGCATAATGAACAAGATTTATGATATTAGCTATGCAGGTGTTATTTGATGTTTTCTTGTTTGTGTTTGCAGGTTCTCGAAAGGAAACTCTTTTGGACAGTTGAAGGATGGTTGCTACAAACTAGCGTGGACTTAAGGTAGGGTCTAAACACCTCTATAGTTTTTGTTTGTGAATCGTATATGTTTAGAGAAAGATAGATTTGCTTATCTTGCTTTTTGCTAGATATCTTTTGATACTAGGGAGATCAGCCTTGTCTGCAAGATCGATTTATCCAGCCAACAAATTGGCGACTCCACTGGGGAACTGAATTTGGTTTTTGGTTTTCCTTTGTCATCGAGTTGAGAAACTTGTTCTTGTTTCTAGTTTTTGCTTGATGTGTGTTGGATTGGGTAGTTTTTGGGATCTAGATTATTTTTTGTTTTTCCAAAGTTTTCAGGGGACCACACTTTCTTTTTATATAGAGTGCGAGCATCTATGCACTTTTCCTTTAGTACACATAGCAGTTGTGGAGATATAAAAAGGGTCTCTTTCACCTCTAGTTACCTCACATTAATATGTCAATCCGGGAACATTTTGCTATTTCAAAGAGTGTCTCAGTCTAAGGCTATCATTTTCCAGAGCAGTGCTCGTAGCACAGTGTTTTAAAATACAAGAGTAAATGGATGCTTGTTTACAACTTAACTACTTCAAAAGGCTAAATCACACATTCAGAATACTAAGCAATTTATCAGTCAAGGGTTCGGTAGCAATAACCCATCCCTTTAGAAATTGATGGAAAAGGAAATCAGAGAATAGATCAGGGGTCTGGGAGCCGGACAGCAGATGTCTATGCTCACTACAACCTGAGATCGTTCTTCACACCAATAACAAGAAATGGAACGACAGATAAGAAATGGAACGACAAAGAAATCGAACAACAATGAAATGAAACAACAACCTTGAAATGGAATAGCAATTCGGAAATAGAACAACAGTCAAGAAATAGAACAACAAGTAAGTCTAACAAGTCGTAAGTCTATCAAATCAATTGCATTAATTATAACCAAGCGTCAATCCTTCACTCTTAAAGATGTACACACAAATGGAACAACATTGATTACTGATACATTATGGAACACCACTGAAAACCATATAGACACAACATACTCAAATCGTAATCTGATTCAGTTGTCACTTCGGTTAGAAAGAATTCGATTTCATTTCAAGATATAATAGTAGTATTCAAGAATCCAATAATCACAGAGAACAGAGCTTCCAAGATGAATTCTGTAATGTTAAGGAACAAGCACATATCACAAAAACTTTGTAATGGAACAACAACAGTATTTTGTAGAAACTAACTGTATTATATCAACACCTAAAAGAATAGTAATATGATGCAACGTCAATACAATACTTTTGTCTTCAGAAACCTTAATGGATTAAACTTGACATACCATGTGATGTAAACTTTACAAAACACATCAGATTACTAGATCACGTCGATAAGAAAACCACACAAAAACCACGCGTAATGGTACAAGAGCAAGTGTCCTCCAGGGTCGGGCCCTTAGCCTCCAGGGGTACACTGCTTGAAGTTATTCCAGGCTCAAAGATGAAAGAGCAACCAAGTTTTTATTAATGCATCAAGTAAAATTATAGTAGAGCAGTTCTTAATAAGAGACGATGATCAAAGTTTTGATCTTTAAAAGAAATTACATAAAGGCATAACAACATTCCCTTAGCTAACAGTGTTGCCCCTTATATAAGGGTGACGATGGAGATATCTAAATGCAGAAATAGATGAAACAACGATCCCTCAGGATCAAGGATCCTGAGGGATTCACAGAACTGTTAACCCTTAGTCATTTCTTCTCTTTTCTGTGCCGAGCAGATATCTCCGCTTCCTTTCCCGGGCTGATCCATTTTGATCTGGTTTGCATGCTATCTCCCGTCGAAGGGACAGTAGTTATCCTATCTTTGTCTTTTCCTCTAAAACGACAAATTTTCATTTTTTCTCGCTCCTGCACACGGAAATGACAATTGTCAGCATTCTTTTCTTGCATATTAATCTCACATGTTTTATTACAATTCTTTATCGTTTTTTAAATTCATGAAGAAAAAAGGATTGTAAGTCCTAATGAAAAGATACTGAGACAACCATCAAAACATACCTTCTTTAGTACTCCACACACTCCCCTGCTTACCCTTTTTCATGGCCTCATGAAAACATTGTAATTTTGACGTGTAAGGCAGTGAGTGAGTAGGTTGGAGATGGAATCTCATGTGAAGGCCTACAACCATGTTGCGTAACTAGGTAGTCAAAGAAATGGCCTGTCTGACCCTCAGGCATCTCATACAGGGTTTGGTATCCGGGTGTAGGATGCCAAATAATTGGACTCTAGAACCTATATCCTAACCAGAATGGCCCTGCCCTCAAAAAAATTTCACCATAGAGGGGAAAATGGTTGGCAGCTAGTTTAAAATTCTCATACTTAAATGGTTCTCTGAGATGGATATTCGGATTAGATATTTGATATCAGAATTTAGCTGCATCAATGGCAGGGTCTTTGATAGAGGAAAAGTATTCTAATCTCTGTCGAATGATTGCCTCATGCATGGGTCCTAATGTGTCAATCACTCCTCGAGTCTTCATGAGGTTTCTATGTTTCCTCCATAATTGTGCTGGATCCCTAGGCTCAGCTCTTATCCATAAATCTAATCCGTTTTCTTGTATTTGAAAAGCATTATAGGCTTTGAGCTATTTAATTTGATTAACTTCAAATGAAATAAATGCCTTAATTGAATGTCCCCAACAAAAGGGCCAGGGTTCAGCTCGGTCTCTTGTTCTAGTACAAGGTTATGGAAATAAAATTCACACAGTGGTTTATGAACTTTTACCTCGTAGTGCTTACAGCAGTTTATGAAATCATTTATGGTGTTAATTTGTATGGGAGCACATGCTTTAATGGCCTTTATTTTCAATTGTAAATATCTTTCCATTAAAAACAAGGCATAGTTCTTAGCAGGGGCTTTACATGCTAGGACGTCATTGTATGAAGAACACAAGGTATCCATCTATTTGATAACTACATCTAACCTACGGGTTACCTTTGTGACTTTCTCTTGTTCCTTTCGCCACCCTTCAAAGGCCTGGCTTTCAGATAGATTGACGTTCCTTAGCTGCTATTGTAGCTCTTCATATTTTTCTCGGGGGACCGTTTTCTCTCTAAGCTTTTCTACTTCTTGCTGAGCTTGCTTCAAACCATTTTGTAGGGTTACTGTTTTTGGATCCCTTTTCCTTGCAGTAGTGGATGCTGGGAGCTTTACCTGAACTTTCCTATTTCACTGCTTTGAGTTTAGAGCCCTTATTACTCTCGAAAGTGGTGCCTTCGTCTAAATTTCCTTATCACGGGTCAATATTTCATCCATTTCTATTTTAACATGAACATCAGTCCATTGTTGTTCCTTTTCAATTGGAACAATAGCCTATTTCTGAGCATCATTTGGAACAGCAGCTTGGCTTTTGACGGGGTTTTGAACAGTAGGATGGATTCTGGTGCTCTGCCCCTTGCCCTTAAGGGGCTTTGCTGGAGTGGCCATATTTTTCCTTCCTGAAGTCCCTTTTACCCTGCCTTTAGAATCCTAATATGCTGGTGGAGTTGGACTATTATGTTCAATAATCTCTGCTGTTCCTTTTGCAATTCCCTCTGGCTGTTCTGGAGCAAGAACTCTAATTGGTTCTGTTATTTCTTGGGCGACTTCTTTTTCTGCCCTTATTTCCTCTGGACTTTCTTCTGGTGCCTTCTAGTTAGGAATGGATTGTTCTTGTTCAGCATTTTTTGACATCTTCTCATCATGAATAGGCAGATTTTCTTCTTCTGCCTCCTTTGCACGTGATTCCTCGGGTACATTTTTCTCCTGGGGTTTCTCTCCAGCATGGAGGTCTGATGGACTAGAAGGTTGGCCATATTCACCCATATTGGCCAAAACGTTGGCCAATTCCTCTTCTCCTAATGGGTCCTGTAATGGGCTGCCTTCCTGCTGTTCCATTTCCTCCTCTTGCTCGGACTGTTCGACTTCTTTTTCTTTGTCTCCTTCTTCCTCAGATTGCTCGTCTTCTTCCTCTTTTTTTTTTTCTTCTTCTTCTGCAGATTGTTTTTCCTCTTCTTCTTCTTCCTCTTCTACAGATTACTCTGCCTCTTCTTTTTCTTATGCTTCTGCAAATTGCTCTGCCTCCTCTTCTTTTTCTTCTGCAGATTTCTCTGCCTCTTCTTCCTGAATTTCGGTCTCCTTGTCTTCCTTTCCTGACCATGGGGTTTGCTCATCTTCTATTTCTACTAGTTGGCTGGTGCTTTCTTGGGGATTCTCCAGCCCCCCTCGTAGTCGTGCTAGCCGGACCAATTTCCTGCACTTTTTTGGTTGCTCAGGTGTGCTGGTGACATGTTTCCGCTTTGCTGATTTCTTGTGTTTTTTTAGACGCTCGGGTGTGTTGGTAACATGTTCCTGTTTTGGGGGTGGTGTGGCTAATCCCCCATTTATAATGGAAATTATCTCTTCCTAGTTGCTCTACTGTTGGGTGAGGCTATGGTTGACTATCAACCAAACCAATCCATGATGACTAACAAATGATTCTACATGTGTGCCTTTTTCATGCTCTGTGCAATGTCATGAAGTAATGAATTCAACAATGCAGGTAAATTTACAGAGCATTTTTGTTTTAGAATAGCTAAGATTTTAAGATGTCGTGGTCTTACCACATCTTTTCTACCCTCACAGGTGATGTAGCTTTAGATGGTCTTTGCTAATTCTGCCCACGGCTCTCCTAGTGCTGCTGGCAGAACCCCCTTTCCTCGAATTGTCAGGCTTTGTCCCTCGTCCTGGAAGATTTCTATAATCTTCTACAACCTCTCCTTTTTTAACGTCCATATTAGTCTAGTGGCTGGTAGTCTCGAGACTTCTGCAATTATGTCATCGGTGACTGCTATGCGTCTCCCCCTCACCGTGGAGTGGTCCTCTTACAAGTTCTACAAGAATTCAATTGCCACTGTCTCGTTAGACTCCAGCAAGTGGTTAAGATAGGTTAGCCGTCTAGCTATTGCCAGGATTTCCGGGGCCACAGCAGAGACTATTAACACTTGCGGTTCTCTCCGAGTTGATCTTCCTCCCATGGTTCTGCTGTAAATTCTCGAAGGAACGACAGTTGTTTGTGCTGTTGAAACACAGAGAAGTTGACGGACGCAAAACTCGTTCAAACTCTAATGCTGTAGAGTATACAATGGAAATGGCTTTGAACAGCAAGTCATGTAGAAAAAACAAAAAAATAAAAATAAATAGTATACCGTTGAGCCGTGTTATACCCCAGTACAAAACTTCCCGAATAGTGAGCTGACACGTAATCGAGGGAATCATGAGGTTAACCTCTACCCCCACAATGTGATAGGTTGTCCCAACTGTCAAATAAAGGAGCACCGCTGACTCTGCAACAAAGTCTTTAAGGAACAACGTATGGCAATATTCCATGTTTACAAAAAGCAGCATATTACTGAAATCGAGGTGTAGAGTTGTGTCGCTTTAATACGTAAGAGACTGCGGTGATATGATGCAAGGTTTGGGATAAGACATTTGTCGTAAATAGAGAGTCTCATGCGGTCATTGTCAATGGTTCTGTCATGGCTGGTGATAATATATATTCATGCGTTATATGGTTGGGGAAATAACATATAATTGATTACCACGGCATAAGAAATAGAAGGGTGCTGATAACTTACCTATTGGTGTAAATAATGCGATTTTAATACCATTAACAATGCTCTGCTGCCGACAGGTGTCCATAACCTTGGCAGAGTTGTTTATTTCACCCATGGAACCATAATCATTTGTGTATGCTTAGGGAACATTGTGTAATGTCGAAATGTAGGCCATTATGCTGGCTTGGTGACCAGTTAGCCATAATGCCATTCACGAGGAAGGAGCGAATAGTGGGTAGGCCAGCTCATGATGAGACCTCTTGTTCCAAGGGTTGTTTGTTTGATATACCTTTTGGACCATATCCCTCGTGCGGTGGCCATAGTGGTAATGCCACTTTGCTTTCGTCCTCATGATCATGGTAGGCCAGCTCCTAATGAGACTTCCTATCCTGCATTTGACAATTTATAAGTCATGTTTGATCTTTTTTTTCTTTGTTTTTCATGAAGTACCTTCCCTATTTATGCACAAAGGGTGGTTCAACACTCCTTAAGAGTAGGAATGGTGGAAGAAGTCTTAACATCCCAATAGGAATATATAAACCCTTTGCTCTTATTCCTAAATAATAATCAAAGAGGATTAAAAGGGATCAACATGATACATGTAACCAATCAGAGCAGAATTAGTAGAACAATGACAACAAAAGATGATGAATAATCATGTATTTCCTTCTGTCCTCTTACCAATTCAGGGCAATTTCTTATAAAGATAGTGATTTATGATTAACTGATTTCAATATGTTGTGATTTTGTTTCCATTACATAAGTGCATAGCTGTATTCCAAAATACTTGAAAGAACAGGAACAATAAGCATCCTCAATTTAGAACAGCAAAAGGAACAAGTTGTTTCACAGGGAGAGCAAAAGCATACAAGTAGTGTTCCTTGTGAGAAAAGTAACAACAAAAGTTCACAAATGTTGTTCCTTTGGAAGAACAACAACACACAAACGTATCGTTCCTTTGGAAAAGGAACAGCAAGAATCACAAATGTTCTTCCTTTGAAAAAAGAACAGCAAAGCACACCAATGCCGTTCCTTTGGAAAATGAACAATAGACGTCAAAAATGTTGTTCCTTTGGAAAAGGAACAGCAAAACCAGCAAATGCCATTTCTTTGAAAAAGGAACAGTAGAAATGAAAAACATTGTTCCTTTGGAAAAGGAACAACAAAAAAAGCAAATGTCATTCCTTTGGAAAAAGAATAGCAGAAATGAAAAACGTTGTTCCTTTAGAAAAGGAATAGAAAAACAAGCAAATGACGTTCCTTTGGAAAAGGAACAACAGAAATGAAAAACGTTGTTCCTTTGGAAAAGGAATAGCAAAACAAGCAAATGTTGTTCCTTTGGAAAAGGAACAGCTGAGATAAAAATTGCTATTCCTTTGGAAAATGAACAACAAAAACATACAAATGTCGTTCCTTTGGAAAAGGAACAACAACAATCGAAAATGTTGTTCCTTTGGAAAAGGAACAGTAAAACACACAGAAATGTTGTTCTTTTGGAAAAAGAACAGCAGAAATCGAAAGTTTTGTTCCTTTGGAAAATGAATAGCAAAAACACACAAATGTGGTTCCGTTGGAAAAGGAACAGCAAAAATAAAAAATGTTGTTCCTTTGGAAAAGGAACAACAAAAAAAGCAAATGTCGTTCCTTTGGAAAAGGAACAGCAGAAATCAAAAATGTTGTTCCTTTGGAAAAGGAACAGCAAAAACACACAAATGTCATTCATTTGGAAAAGGAATAGTAGAAATCATAAATGTTGTTCCTTTGGAAAAAGAACAGTAAAAATCATAAAAATGTTGTTCCTTTGGAAAAGGAACAACAAAAATCGTAACAGCAAAATGTTGTTTCAAAGATATGTACAAAAATAACTCAAGAAATTATGTACAAACTGTAAAGAAAAGTAAATTCCTTAATGAATTACAGGTGAGGAAGACTTCTCTTCCTCCCCCAAAATCTCCATATCTGAATCTTGGCATAATTGTTGGCAGAAGGACTCCCGAGTGAGTGGTTTACGATAGAGATGAACTCGGTGGCCATTCTCCTTGAAGGAATATCCAGAACCATCAATAGTGATTAGAGTAAGGGTACCATTTTCATGTACCTTCTGGATTTCATATGGTCCCAACCAACGAATCTGGAGTTTCCCGGGGAAGTCCTGAAACCTAGAGTCGTACAAAAGAGCCCAGTCGCCTTCGTGGAAGACTTTATTTTTAATGAGAGCATCATACCATTTAGCTCTCTGCCGCTGGATCAGAGCAGTGTTTTGAAGTGCAGAGAGCCTAATTTTGTCCAGCTCGTTGATCTGCTATAGTCGATTAATCTGTGCCTCAGTTAGGTCTAAGCTAACTTCATGTGTTGTTCGTAATGTTTGGATTTCAAATTCTATGGGGAAAATGGGTTGTTTTCCAAACACTAGCTGATAAGGTGAGTAACCAGTGGTACTCCTCCATGTTGTTCTGTAAGCCCACAGTGCTTCAGGTAGTTTGGCAGTCCAATCACGTCTATGTGATGCAACAGTTTTCGTTAGGATTGTTTCTATTATTTTATTGTTTCTTTCTACCTACCCATTTGCTTGTGGGTGGTATGGAGTAGTGAATTTATGTTGGACATGGTAGTTGTTAAGTGTTGCAGCTATTCTGTTTCCAACAAACTATGGTCCACCATCTATAATTATCTCTCTTGGAAGGCCATAACATACAAATAGATGGAATAACAACTGTATGACAGAGTCCTCTGTAGCTCTTGGAAATGCCTCTGCTTCAACCCACTTGGTGACATATTCTGTTGCCATCAAAATATATGTTTTCTGGTTTGATGATGGGTTGATTGGTCCAACGAAATCAAGAGCCCATCGCGCAAATGGTTCGATGACTAGTTGTGGTTTTAGAGGCATCTCACTAGACTGACTAGGGCATCCCGCTCTCTGGCAGCTGTCACTGGCTTGAACAAATTTCTTTGCATCTTTGAAAATTGTGGGCCAATAATACCCTATTTGTAGCACTTTATGTCCAGTTTTGCGATCGGCGAAATGTCCACCACATGGTCCGTCATGGCAGGCTTTCAAAATGTCAAAGATTTCATCCTCTCGAACGCATCTCCTGATATGCATGTCTGCCCTTGTGTGAAACAAATAGCCCCCAATCCAAGAAAATCTAGTACTTCGCTGAACAATCTGTTTTCACTCATTAGGGGTTAGATGCTTTGGTAGCTTACCTGCTGCTAGGTAATTGGAAACATCAGCATACCAGGGTGTTTGAACAGCCATAGCAAACAGATGCTCATCCGGAAATTGATCTTCAACTACTGCTGCATCAACTGGCTTTGGCATTCTTGAGAGAAAATCAGCTACATGATTTTCTTTTCTAGGTCGATCCTTGATTGTAATATCAAATTCCTGCAATAAAATCAACCATCTAGTTATTCCCATTTGTGATAGGCTTGTTTGTAAATATTTTATGGGCAGAATGATCTGTGTACAAGATAACAGGATATCCAGTAATGTAATGTCTGAACTTATTGACAACATGTATTACGGCTAGAAATTCTTTTTCAGTAACAATGTAGTTTAATTCAGCAGGGGATAAATTTTTGCTAATGTAATAAATTGCATATGGTTTTCTATCCTCTTCCTGCCTAAGGACCGGTCCAATGGTTGTATCTGAGGCATCAGATGATATATGGAATGGAAAATCCCATTTTGGTCCTCGAAGGATTGGAGCTGTGGATACGAGCTTCTTCAAATCCTTAAAAGCACGTTCGCATTTTTCTGTCCAAAGAAAATCAACATTACCAATTAGGGCATACAAAGGTGCAACAATACGTGAATAATGTTCTATAAACCTCCTGTAATAACGAGAAAATCCAAGAAAGCTATGTACCTCTGTTTGAGTGGTGGGAGTAGGAATGAGAAAAAGTATTTGGATTTTGGGTGGGTCTACCTGAATGCCAGCTGCTGAAATATAGTGTCCTAGAATAAGTCCTTCCGTCATCATCATATAACATTTTTCATGGCTTAAACAAAGCCTGGTAGCAATGCAGCGTTGTAGGACTTTTTCTAGTGTATCCAGTGCTGGATCGAAATCATCTCCGTATGGTGTAAAGTCATCCAATATTACTTTCAAGTCCTCTCATTTATTAAGTCTACAAAAATTCTAAGGATAGCCCTTTGGAATTGGTAGGCATGCATAGAAAAGGTAAAATCGGTAGGCAAATGTTCCCAAAGGACAAAGTAAAAGTATTTGTCTTGGTCTTCAGGGGAAATCTGTATTTGATTGTACCCACTGAAGCCATCGAGGAAAGAAAATAATTTCTTTCCTGCCAAAGTGTCTAATACTTGGTCGATGAATGGGAGAGGGAAGTGGTATTTTTGTGTTGCTTTATTTAGCTCCCTATAGTCCACACAGATTCTCCATTTCCCGTTTCCCATTCTTTTATCATATGACATTGTGTGTAAGATGTGAGTTCAGTTTGATTAATGAAATTATTGATGGCATCGTCTTCTGTTTGGTATTTGAAATCAAGTGCTTCTTGTATAGTTAATGGAGATCTAATGTTATCAGTAAGATATGATACAGGGTGCCTATTAGTTTTGACTATTGTGACACTTGGCTGCGCTGGGGGATATAGAACTAAATTCTTAATATCTGTTCCCCTGGTTATGATCATATTTCCTTGCCGACAGCCAATATAGGCATCAACAGTGGTAAGCCAAGGTCTTCCTAAAATCAATGGATTTCTATCAAGTTAGATTTTGGGATTTATTATCAGTAAATTAGTTGGATATTCCCAGGAGTCAACAGAGACCATGACATCATGTAGTATGCCCTCTGGCCTAACCACAGATCGGTTAGCTAATTCTAACAAAGTAGAGGTGGGTTCTACAGATGTAATGCCTATCTTTTGGCAAGTAGTGGTTGTTAAGATATTGATTGCAGCTCCAAGATCAACTAAGGCATTGGACAAGGTTTGAACATAAATTTGGATAGTTACTATTGGGTTTCCTAGGTCTTCGTATTTCATGGGCGTTTCTTTTCCTGATAATAAGTCAGATAGAGTGCCGACTACTTGGACCCTTGGATTGTTTGTTATATTCCTCCTTCTTCTTTTTATGCACAATTCTTTGATAGTTTTTGCATATATCGGGATGTCTTGAATGGCTTGGAGGAATGGAATTTTTATGTACAACTTTTATAATTCTCCCAGAATGTCAAAATCAGGATGTTGTATAGGTCGAGGTATGAGTGATTGCTCTGGGAACAGGGGAGAGGATGTGGTTGCTTGATTATGAGTTTGTTGTTTATTCACATCCTCTTCATGTGACAGATGTTCCCTCGGTAACTAATCTTCAACCTGAACTGTCTTATCTCCCTTGGTTTGAATAATACGCCCAGATCTTAATTAAAGATCATTACACTCCCTCAGATCATCTCCTACTTCTGGTGTTTCTATGATTTGGAGAGATTGGACCGGTCTATTATTTCGGTTGGGGTTGGGTTGGGCTGGGAGTTGCAGTCTCAGATTAGACTGGGGATTTTGTTGTAAAGCTGGCAGTGTAGGTTGAGGGAGAGGAATAGTTCCTAATGGCTGATGCATTGGTCTCTGCCAGTTTGTCTGCCAAGCTGAGCTTTGTGAAGTAGGCGGAGTCCATTGTGGTGGGCATGGGTTTTTTTTCCAATATGGTGGGGTATAAGGATGGTTCAGTCAACTAGATTGGCGTGCCTGATTCATCCATGGGTTTGAGGAAGGAAACGACTGTGGTGACCAGTTTGGAAATGGGGGTTGGAATTGACTTTGCCACATGTTATACTGTTGAGCATTATACTGCAGAGATTGAAAACAAGAAGTTGGGTCTGGAAACATACCAGATTGTTGCAGCTGCCACTGACGGTGCTGGTTGAGCAAATACACCAATTCTGGCTCTTCTTCTGCTTCCTTATATACTGCTTTCAGTCCAGGCAGTGAGGGACAACTTTCTGTATGGTGATCTTTTGTACAGATGGCGCATGTTTGGACTGCATCCAGTGGACACTCCTTATGGCTATGCTTCTTCCTGCATCTGGGACAAAAGATTTCCAAATTCTGTTTTGCCTCCATTTGCTTCTACTTGGCCTGCAAAATATCCAATTGTGTAGTTAGTGTCCCTAGTATATCAGTTTTAAAATTTTCCAATAAATTTCCAATTTCCACACGCGTTACTCCTTCTGACGAGATTTTACTATCTCTTACAAACCGATCATGTTCTTCTGGTTTTACTCGTGTGCTGCCTCTCGAGCTCCTGATACATAAATCAATAATGTCAGCAAAAATTTCTTGATAAATATCTCATTTTTCCATGATGTTTAATGTTTCGATCCACTGTTCCTTCATGACCCTTATTAATGTTGTTTTCAACACGTTATCAAGTAAAGGAAGTGATGCATAGAGAGATCTTTGTAGATTATATTGGAAACATTCCACATACTCCTCTAATGTTTCGTTTGGTCTAGCTATCATCTGGAATATTTCATCCTTCAATTCTCTCGACCTGCAATAGTCCTGATATTTTTTTAGAAAGGATTATTTCATTTGCTCTCAGTTATTTATAACCCTGCCACCTAATCCCATAAACCATCTTAAAGCAGCCCCTTTTAGTGTAGAGGGAAATAGTATCAGTTTCTGGGGGTCGGTGGTGTAATCATATTCCCTGCACAGTACATCAAATTCAAATAAAAATGCATCCAGGTCTTCTGATGTAAGCTCGTGGAATGTAGGGATATGTTGAAGAGGTATTGCTTTCATAGGCGCATTTGCTGCAGAATCCACTATGGGGTATTTAAATGTAGAGGTTTGGGTGTTTGGCTAGTTTTGAGCCATTGAGTCGAATATATGCCAATAACCTTCTGGGATATCTAGGAGGGTATTTCTAGGTTCATACGGAATGGCTTTAACAGGAATAGTTTTAATAACACTTCCTCTGTCTCATACTATTGTCAAAGGAGATTGGGTTTCTTCAACGGTGATTTTTCGCAGCACTTCCTTTGTCTGGGCTTTTCAATGATTGAGTTGTCCCAAGAGGAGATCTTGGTTCCTCAGTTTCCCCTATCTCTCCTCCTCCTTCACAAATATTACTAAAATTCCCTTCCTACAATAGCTCTGGAGTAGAATTTTCAATTTCTTGAAAGTCTTGCTCTTCAGTTTGACTATGTACCTCAGCAAAGGCTATAAATGGTGAACCTATGGCCTGAAGGGAGCTAGTAGATTGTTTAGAAATAAATTTCTTGGGTCCTACTGAGGGCTGAGATTTAGCTTTCTTGTAGATTTCATCTATGAAAGTTGATCGGCCAAAGGTCACCAGCTCCTTAGTTATTTCTAGCTTGGGTAGAGGTTTGGAATTTTTTTTTTTGGCTTTTTCTGCTTAGTCATGCACTCAAATTAACTACTAAATACTACTTAAACAAACAGCAGCAAATCTGCAAGAAAGCAGGCAAAGGAGCAGGGCTTTTACATACTCCACACACAAGTTCTTACCTTCCGTTTTCAAAACCCAATTCTTCCCTAGCAGGTTTGTACACTACTCTGAGAAAAAGAACAAATGGATACACTCTTTCCCCAACAACGACACCAAAATGTGGAGCTATAAAAAGGGTCTCTTTCACCTCTAGTTACCTCACATTAATATGTCAATTCAGGAATGTTTTGCTATTTCAAAGAGTGCCTCAGTCTAAGGCTATCATTTGCCAGAGTAGTTCTCATAGCACAGTGTTTGAAAATACAAGAGTAAATGGATGCTTGTTTACAGCTTAACTACTTCAAAAGGTTAAATCACACATTCAGAATATTAAGCAATTTATCAATCAAGGGTTCGGTAGCAATAACCCATCCCTTTAGAAACTGATGTAAAAGGAAATTAGACAACGGATCAGGGGTCTGGGAGTCGAACAACAGATGTTGATGCTCACTATAGCCTGAGATCATTCTTCACACCAATAACAAGAAATGAAATGGCAGATAAGAAATGGAACAACAAAGAAATCAAACAGTAGTGAAATGGAACAACAACTCGGAAATAGAACAATAGTCAAGAAATAGAACAACAACTAAGTCTAACAAGCCATAAGTCTATCAAATCAATTGCATTAATCATAACCAAACGTCAATCCTTCACTCTTAAATATGTACACACAAATGGAACAGCACTGGTTACTGATACATTATGGAACAACACTGAAAACCATATAGACACAACATACTCAAATCGTAATCTGATTTAGTTGTCACTTCAGTTAGAAAGAATACGATTGCATTTCAAGATAGAACAACAGTATTAAAGAATCCAATAATCACAGAGAACGGCGCTTCTAAGATGAATTCTGTAATGTTAAGGAATAAGAACATAACACAAAAACTCTGTAATGGAACAGCAATAGTATTCTGTAGAAGCTAATTGTACTATATCAACACCTAAAAGAACAGTAATATGATGCAGCGTCAATACAATAGTTTTGTCTTCAGAAACCTTAATGGATTAAACACGTCAGAGTATGTGATGTAAACTTTACAAAACACATTAGATGACCAGATCACGTCGATAAGCAAACCACACAAAAACCACGCGTAATGGTACAAGAGGAAGTGTCCTCCAGGGCCGGGCCCTTAGCCTCCAGGGGTACATCGCTTGAAGTTATTCCAGGCTCAAAGATGAAAGAGTAACCAAGTTTGTATTAATGCATCAAGTAAAATTATAGTAGAGCAGTTCTTAACAAGACATGATGATCAAAGTTTTAATCTTTAAAAGAAATTACATAAAGGCATAACAACTTTCCCTTAGATAACAGTGCTGCCCCTTATATAAGGGTGACGATGGAGATGTCTAAATGTAGAAATAGATAAAACAGCGATCCCTCAGGATCAAGGATCCTGAGGGATTTGCAAAACTATTAACCCTTAGTCATTTCTTCTCTTTTCTGCGTTGAGCTGATATCTCCGCTTCCTTTCCTGGGCTGATCTGTTTTGATCTGGTTTGCATTTGGTCTCCCGTTGAAGGGACAGCAGTTAACCCATCCTTGTCTTTTCCTTTATAATGGAAAATTTTCATTTTTTCTCCCTCCTGCACATGGAAACGACAATTCTCAGCGTTCTTGTCTTGCATATTAATCTCACATGTTTTATTACAATTCTTTATTGTTTTCTAAGTTCATGATGCAAAAAGACTTGTAAGTCTTAATGAAAAGATACTAAAACAACCATCAAAACGTACCTTCTTTAGTACTCCACAACGGTACCGCATCTGGTTCTTCTAGAAGCCTGCGGACCGTGTGAAATTTTTTGAAAAACCTAAAATGTTTTCTTCCAGTTAAGTTTAGGTTTTATTTATTGCTTTTATTGTCTACCCAGTTATGCATGTGTTCTATCAAAAATCTCTTATAAGTTCCATTGGTGTTTTTGTTTTAGATGATTTTCTAGAAGTTTTTCATGCCTGGAGTGCTTTTCACTTAGTCTATGTAGTGACTCAAAGATCAGAAGCCTAAGAAGCCTTAGATTACCCTGGTGTATTTTTGTCTTCTTGATGAGTTTGACTAGTTTGTGAAATATGTCCTTTGTGAGAAATAGACTTACTTTTCTCTTTGCAAATCTTTGAACGAACTTGGTTATAAGTTTTGAATTTCATTTTTATAAAAGAAAACATATTTGGATGTTTTTTGATTGATTTTTTATTCTGAATGAATTAATCCTTAGTTTATTGAATAACTAAGCAAAATGTATTGAAAAATAATTGAAGCTGTTATACATTAGATTTTTAGAAGTTTTTAGATCTCAAGGTTAGTTTTATAGTTTTGAGTGCTTTCTAGAACTTGTAGAATATCTTTTGAAAGAAATTGCTTTTTTTAGTTTTGAGTGCTGAAAAAAGGAAAGGGATTTATTGTGAGCATAATTAGTAGTCTTGTTTTGAGTTCTTATTGAAAAATACAAAAAGATTTTCTTTTCATTTACATGTTGAAAGAAGGATTTTTTTCTCAAAGAATTGCATTATCGAACTCTTTCTTTTAACTAGAAATTCATTGAAAGAAAAACATATTGTTTATCATTTTAGGTGCATTTTTTACTGTTTTTGGAGTCGAGTCTTCACACAATCAAAGTTTCATTTCCATACCTACTGACTTAAAGAAAAACCCATAAAGTAACGCTTAATTAAAAATTGATCTAGCAATCTTTTTTATTTCTAGGGCTCTTATCACCAATATAGCTTCGGCTAGTATCTTGGAGTAGGGAGTAATTAACTCTCCAAGATAGTTAAAACAAACAAGTAGTTATATCTTGCGGTAGGAAATAAATCCAATTGTAATTGATACATTCTGGGAAGCTTCTCTTAAACAAGTCAATCACGAGATCATGTCTGAACCTTTGAGACAATTAAGTCTGTTTCATTGGGAAATATAGAATATTTGCGCGTATTATAAATGGTAAACCTCGGATTAACCATTTTCGAGGAGCCTGGGGTCACTTGTTAGTAAACCTCAGATTGATCATGTCGAGGAGCCTTTAAGGGGATTGAGCTTCGTTACTCTGCCTTTCCACATAGATTGGATCATAGACTGTTCCCCCAGTTGTATTTGTTGATGTTGGTAAACTTAAGATTATTTCCTAAGGTGATGGTGAAGGATGGATCTCACTATACCTGGAGTAGACGTTGACTAGACTCACTTGGACTCTCTAGAGGGTTCCCTTCACTCAAGATGGTTTTGTGAAGAAACTTGTGCCAGTCTATTTCATTAAGCAGGTTGTCGGGGTAACTGTTCCAACCACCCTTTTTGTATTAAATTCTACGCTATTAGATTTCATCACCAACTAGTATTTTTAGTATGGGTAGTTACTGTTTGTGTGTGGTTTGAACTCTTAGATTTTTAGGCGTGTGATTCAATTGTTTGTTTCTTTAGAGACTTTAGGTGGTTTTATTGAATTTTTCTTTTTTTGCGTGTGAGTAATTAAATATTTAATCGTGGCTAAATTACTGAGACAATCTCATAGGCTTTGGGGGCAACCTCCTGAGTATACACCAAACTAGCTTGAAGGGCTATGAGCTCTTGTATCACTTAGTGATAGTAGAGTTGGGTCAGCGGAAGCCAGAGAGTCATCCTTAATTTTTCATCCTGATTATCAAGTACAGACAACGAAGTATATTTCTGAGCCAATTTCACTTTCCAAAGTTACGGTAGTATTTCTCCTACTAGTGAATTAGATGAAGAACCTAAAATTTCTAATCCTGAAACTAAACCTACTCCTACTCCATCTTCAAGATTTGCTTCTCCAATTTCTAGTGGTCCTAGTTCACCTAAGGTAGGAAATATCATTACCCAAAATCTTCCTTGTGGCCTCATTTCTATTGAAGAACTTGTTAGTCCAGACAAAGACATAATTCTTCCCGAAAATCAACCAACTTTAGAACTTATGGAGCGTGAATCAATTTTTTACAGTCCTTTTAGGAGTGACGCTTGGTATGTATCATTGACAATTTTTTTAGAAAAACCAGGCCTTAGTTTTTCACCACCTCGAATTCCTTTTCATCCTGCACCCAAAGGCTATTATCCTCCTTTTAATGTGTTGAGACAATCATCTATGTTTTCCCAAACACTAGAAACATTTTTATATGGCGGTCCTTCTGTTCCTTCGGGGTACCAGTCACTCACTGGTACTTTTTCAGGAGCATCTCCTCAACCAATCAGACATGAGATATCAATTGGTAATAATGAAACTCAACCGTTGAGTGTAGAAAAAATTCTTATGATGTCTGGTAGTATTCCAAATCCACAACCTCAAGGTAATCAGTTACCACCTGGGGGGCAACCCCAAGGTAGTCAGTTACTGCCTGGAGGCCAACTTGAAGGTAGTCAGTTACCACCTGTGGGGCAACCTCAAGGTAGTCAATTACCGCCTGGGGGGCAACCTCAAGGTAGTCAGTTCCCACCTGGGGGGTAGCCTCAAGGACAATACATACCTCAAGGTCAACCCCATACTTAGTACATACCTCAAGGTCAACCCCAGTATCAATATATACCTCAAGGTCAACCCTAGTTTCACTACGTGCTTCAAGGTTATCAACCTCAAGGTCAATACCCAACTCAAGGTTTCCAACCACCTTCTGGTCAACCATTTGTACAAGGAGCTGGAAATGTACAGCTTAATTATCAACCCTACTCTCAACCCAGTTATGGTACTCCATATGCTCAACCTTTTATGGGTCCATACCCTGGAATGAATATGATGTGGGATCTATCTCAAATTCAATAGACTGTGCAACCTAATGTGTAGTTATCAAGTCAACCTGGACAACCTTTGGTTTCTGATCCAACCTAGCAACCTGTCTAGCCTACTGTTCAAACTTCTACACCTGGTTCAGTTCATCAGTCTGGGCCTAGTTCACCTCGGACTCCGCCTGAAACTATTGCTGCAACTACTGCAGCCTCTGTTCAATCCACACCTATTTCTGGAGTATCAGTAGCTGTGATTTCTACTATTCCTATGTCAGTGCAAACTCCTTAGGCCTCTTTACCACAGTTAGGACCCACAGTTCAGACTTCAGTCCAGATGCCTGTAGGACAAGCTGGTCCAAGTACGGTTGTCACAAGTCAACCACAATTCACTTATAAATTGTACCAGGGATAGTATCAATTTCGTCCTACTGTACAAAACCCAGTCTATCAGTATCAACCGTACCCTGGCTATACTTATCAGCAGCCTTAACAACCCCAGTTTGGTCCGGTTAATCCTAGTTTCCTAGGAGGTTATAATATTCCTAATGAAAATCCAATTCCAGGTTATCCTGGATATCCTCCTCCTGGGGCTGGTCTTGTTACCCAAGGTTTTCATCACCCTAACTGTCAGTTATTCATTGCAAGTTTGGATTACCTAATTTGTCACGCCTTACGAACGATCCGATTTATTATCTTCTGTATTGGCCGCCAATTCCTAATAAGTTGCCCAGTGATATCCTGATGTTTGAGGGTAAGTCAAGAGAAGATCCATCAAATCATGTGATGAATTATCACCTCTGGTGTGCATCTAATTCTATTATTGATGATTCAATTTGCTTACGTCTTTTTCAACGCACTCTGATTGGTCTTGCTGCCAAATGGTACATTGAGTTACCATGAGGCTCTTTTTATAATTTTAGTCAATTAGCCACTTCTTTCTTAACTCATTTTCAATTGCATGTCAGATACGACAATGGCACAAAATTGTTAACTTTATTAAAACAATCTACGTCAACATATATTTCTGATCATATCCATGAATGGCAATGTAGAAGGCGTTTAGTAAAAGTTTTTATTCCAGATCAAATTTTAGCGGAATGGTTCGTAAAATCATTATTACCTAAAATCACTGAAGATGTAGCTAAGGCAGGAGTTGTTACTGAAGAAAAAGTAATTGCTCAGGCTCAGTACCTTGACCTCGTATATACGCAGTCAGGTACTTTACATGAAATAATCTTCAACATTCCGAAACACAATCAAATAACTGCAGCTCCTTCAGGGTCTCATGCCACTGATGGCATGATTGGTTCAGTTAGTACTAAAGCAAGAAGAAATCTTTGAATAATTCTTCTCCTATTATAACTTTACCAGATTCCCTGACAGGAGACTCTTCCGCTAAAATTCCTACTGATATCCATGTCATAGAATCATCTATGGCCAAATCAAAATACGGTGGTAAAAAGAAGGGGAAGAAGAAAAATAAACAAAACTCAAAAGAGAAAACAGATAAAAATGAATCTACTGACGAGAAATGTAAGCCTCACTATCCTTGTCTCATTTGTGATGAGGAGCATTTTACAAGAGACTGCCCACATCGAGAAGAGGTTTCGAAAGTCGTCCAAGGTTCTCAAATGCCTGCTGTCTTGAAGGATCCTTTTCCTAATCAAGATAGTAAGATGATCGATTCTTCCTAAAATGCCTCAGAAGAAACCATTATGATGATGTTTCATGTCAGGATTTCGATGCAATCAGAAGATTATGGTAGTAAAAATCCTGTTGGTGTTAAAGAAGTAGAATCTTCTAGTTCAAACCCATCAACTACAACTCCTCCTAGTTCTGATCCACTACAAATCGAGAAACTTAACCCTGACTTAGTAATCAAACCGCCTGCTAAAGGTATACTTTGGAAATCAACTTTTAATCCACATGTGAGAGCTACTCAAAATTATAACATTGTTGAAGACTTAGCTATTTCCCCTTCAGTAATGTTGGCTTTGGAGGTGCTGCAATCATGCCCAACACACCATAAACTACAATTGTCTGCTATAGGATCTGTTGATATTCAAGATTCGAACCTAATAATCTTTGGTTTAGAGAAGAGTACACCCAACCTACCTCATCAATTGGCTTTCTAGATTCCAATATTAGTCAAAAACAGACCTTGCTTTCAGATTGTGATTGATGAGGGAGCTTGTACGTGTGTTATACAGTGTTGGAGATCGCTTGGTTCTCCTACACTCAATCAGTATCTGACGATTCTAAAGGCTTTTGGTGGCTGAGGGTTCCATCCTTTTGGAATTTTGTAGGATTTACCTATAGGGGTTGAAGGAAAAACTATAAATCTAGATGTGGAAGTGGTTGATGCCCCTCTAGATTACAACCTTCTCTTGGGTCGCAGTTGGTCTTACACTATGACTGCTGTTGTTTCATCGGTCTTTCGGTTGATCAAGTTTCCTCATAATGGAAAGATCGATACGATAGACCAGCTGACCTATTTTTCATCTCACCTAGTCTCTTCAGATAGTATTCAGCATGTCCGTAAAATAACTATCCCTTACAAGGATGTTGGGGTAGGTTTGATTAAATATTCTAGTTTACTAGGAACTTTTTCCTTCCCTCCTCCTAACATATCACCTTCTATTGCAACTATTCATATGATTTCATCGAACACTATTGCTTTTGATGATCCTTGGATCGTACCTTCCAATTCTGAGGTGGATTCATTTAGTAACGCGATGCCCTTGAGTCCCTTTGAAATTGCATTTCAGGCTATACAGTCATTTTCTGACTCTTATTCAACTGAAACTGATCCAATGAATGTGGTCCATGGGGAAGCACTTTCGGTATCAACGTCAGCCTCAACAACATTTTCTGATCCTGTTCATACTAATGAGCAGATTCATGAACTTTTGTCTGTTGATGATTTACCATGGGAAGATTTTCATCATAGCTCTTCGTTTCTACCTGAGCTTGATCATTTTGAAAATGATTTTTCATCTATTTTTACCATTGACCATGTTAAATAACCATAGAATCCATTGCAACATCCTGATTTTGAGTTAATTTTGGGAAATATCTCTCGAACAGTTCCTATTGACATTTCAGTTAAACCTGGAATTATTGACAACATTCATATAGGTGCTTCCTATACGAATGATGAAATCCAAACTTATAAACCCCTATTTAAAGAATTTCACGACGTGTTTGCCTGGTCATAGGAAGAAATGCCAGGAATTGATCCATAAATTGTTGTCCATGAAATTAAAACTCACTCAGATGCTAAAACTGTCTGGCAATGTTTGCGTCAGATACATCCAAGAACACTGGAGCAAATTTTCAAAGGGCTATGTCTTACGCATTTCATGAAATCAAGAAAAATGTGCAGCCTTACCTCGATGATTTACCTGCCCATTCATTACGTAGAGCCGATCATCTCACTCATTTATGAGATATCTTTATGAGATGTTGGCACTATCGAATTAGGCTGAATCCACACAAATATGTATTCTTTGTAGAAACAGGTCGTTTACTAGGATTTGTTATTTCAAAAGCTGGCATTCGTTTCAATCCCTCGAAGGTTGAAGCTACCGTCAAATTGCCTCCTCCTTCAACTCTTTGCCAACTCCAAATTTTTCAAGGGAAAGCAAAATTTTTACGTCGTTTCATTCCTACCTACGCTGAGATAACGAAAGGTTTTACTAGGTTGTTGAAACATAATACTCCATTCTTTTGGGATGAGACAGCTAACAGATCTTTTGATGCACTTAAACACGCGTTCACCCATGCACCGTTATTGTATCCTCCCAATTACAACCAGGACTACTTTTTGTACCTCGCCGCCTCTCATTCTACCATTGGGATGGTTTTAGTTCAGGAAGATGAATTCAACACTGAACATGTGATTTACTATCTTAGTAGAACTCTGAATCCGACTAAGCTTAAATATTCGCATGTGGAGAAATTGGCCTTGGCAGCTGTTCAAGCTATCCAAAGATTTCGTCACTACATCTTATTACGCAAAACCATGGTAATTTCTGGCTGTAACCCTATGATGTATATCTTGACCAAACAATTTCAAGGGGGTAAGTATTCGAAATGGATAGTTATCCTGCAGGAATTTGACTTGGAATTTGAAAAGTCCAAGGAAAAGAAATCTTTGGTTTTTGTGGAACTAATGTGTGATTTCTCGCATACTGATACTGAAACTGTGGCGGAAGAGCCCATTGCGTACGAATCCTTGTTTCTTATCAGTACCCTTGATCCATGGTATGGAGATATTATTTTCTATCTCCAAACCCAATCTTTTTGGCCTGATATCTCACGATCTTAGTGATGGAAAATACATTTCCAATCCCAACAATACAATATTATTGGAGATACACTCTATCATCATGGGGCATATTCTGTTTTCCAAAGTTGTCTAACTCATGAAGAAGCTGAAAAGGTTCTGAAAGACTATCACTCTGGAGCATGTGGCTGTCATATGTCTGGGTATGCCACAACCCAAAAGATATTGTGCACTGGTTATTTCTGGCCATCCTTATTCAAAGATTATATTTGTGCAGTCCAGAAATGCCACAATTGTCAAATTTTTAATCGTAAGATGCGTGCTCCACCTGCTCCTCTCCACCCTATAATTGTTGTCAGTCCTTTTGAAAAGTGGGGTATTGACTTTATTACATGTAACCCTCACTTGGCTGGGGGGCATGCGTATATCATCCTAGCGGTAGATTATTTTACTAAGTGGGTCGAGGCAATGCCTACATTTTCAGCAAATAGCAAAACTTCTACAACTTTTGTTTTCAATCATATAATTTCTAGATTCGATGTTCCTCAAGCTATTATTACTGATCATGGAATTCATTTTTGAAACATCATGATGACTGAATTGACAAATCAACTTGGCCTACGTCACGAGAGTTCTACTCCATATTACGCAGAGGCTAATGGTCTGGTTGAAGCTATCAATAAAATTCTAGTCACTATGATCCAACGAATCATTGGTATTCATAGGTCGAATTGGCATAACATGCTATTTTCAGCACTTTAGGCATATCGAACCTCAGTAAAAACATCAACTGGTTTCACTCCTTTTCAACTGGTCTACAGTTTGGAAGTAGTGTTACCCATTGAATGCGAAATTCCGTCATTGCAAATAGCCATAGAATTACTCCCAGCCACTTTTGAAGAGGACAAATGTTTTTTGTACTTAGCTTAGCTAGATGAGAATCAACGCAATGCTACATTAGCAATTGAAACTCATGTGAAACGACTAAAAGCTCAGTATGACCGAAATGTTACACCTCGTAATTTTTCAGAAGGAGACCTAGTTTTACTATACGATTAAGCAATCGATAAGCTAGGTGCTGGGAAATTTGTACCTATGTGGCATGCTCCTTATATTGTTAAGCGAAAGCTGGGAAAAGGGGCTTATGAATTAGTAGATTTTGACAGTGTCTCTTTGGGTAAACCCATAAATGGGCTTTATCTGAAGAGATATTATGCTTAAATTTTGGTGTGGAGATTTTTGTTAGATCAGTTTCTTTCTAGCTAGTGTGTTTTAGATTAGAAAAGTGTGCTTAGTTTAGAGAGTGCTTTTATCATTATTCCTGCTTATCTTGATTTTACTCTTGATATTGCAAATGTCGATGTCTCTTCAAACATACATTGGTTTTTCTGATAGTGCTTGTCGTAGTACATGGACATTTCTTCCGTAGCTTGGGTTATATATTCACCCTCTGATAAGTTAGTATCTATGCATGGGGTAAGCCTTGGTCAAACAACGAATAACATTGCAAAGTATAGTACAGTGATTGAGTTATTATCTGAATCCATCTCATTTGGGATTCGGAGTTTGATTGTTAGGCTAGATTTTGAACTCATTGTATTACAGCTTAATAAGGTTTATGCCATTAGAAATCCAGTGTTATTAACATTATTTTTTAGAGTTCATCTCTTGGAACGTGAATTTGAGTATATTGAATATTAGCATATTCCAAGACATTTAAATACATTAGCAGATGCAGTGGCTTCTCGTATTATTAATCGACATTTGCAATAATCAAAACAATAAATTTAAAAACATTCCATAACATGTTACACAAGATAGCTAGTAATAGTGATATATCATAGCATAGAAGTGTGTCAAATATACATTTTCTTCGATCATAGGTTGAAAAACACCTTATGATCGGCAAAAATGATAGTACAAAAAGACATAAAATGTCGTATGAGTCTTCGAAAGTGATCATCCTATCCCTAGTGATAATCATGATAAGAAACCACTACTCAGGCCACCCTACAAAGGAACCTCCTAAAAGGTCCTGGGACCCCAATCACATATTGTTGTAACCTAAGTGGAATATCATCTATGCCAGTTTTTGGAATATCTGTTGTCAAATGCTCTAGATGATTCTCTAAGTTAGTCAAGATCTCTGTAGATTGGTCCTGTGGGGCTGGTACTACTGCAACTGGGTGTCTCCTCTCATAAGGCTGGAGAGTGGCTGGTTGTTATGGACCCACATCTGCATTTAAAACTTTTTATTGTTAGTTTTGGACGATTTAAAAAAAAAAAATTAGTTAAAACTTAGAAAGTGTTGAAAATGATTTTATCTTAATCACCCCACTGCTCTCTTGGTGGAAGAATCATGTCTGGGTCACCACGATAATCCATCCCAGCATATGGAAAATCCTCAATCACAAAAAGTTGGTTCCTCAACCAATGAAAATACTCACGTGGAAATTGAACAACCTCTGAACCCTCCTCAGGATGACGGGCCATCACTGCAACCCAACGCATTATCTTAGGCTCTCGAGGGAGACCAGCTTCGACAAAAAGCTATTGTGGGACCAGCATAGGAACCCTCTCTAGACCAAAACTCACAATGAGGAAACGATATCCAAATTTTTTTAGTTGTCTATTTTTTCTCTAGTTAGTTGGCCTTTTACATTCGCCAACACAGCCTCGCACCAGTTGAAGATGGTACCTCTATAACAGTCTACTGCCATTTGCATCTGGGATCCGGTAGCTACATGCAATTCTATACTCCTGCATAGTCTGGTGACAGTGAATGCAATACTTAAGTTCAGGATGGTCGATATTTTTAATATCAATTCGTTTGTCCTTTGTTTGATCATTGTAAAACTCCAATCAAAGACTAGCAACAGACTGGCCACCTGGCCTAGTCCTGAAAAGAGATAATCGTTCGCCTCTATTGGGCAAACCAGTCACGAAATATATGTCCTCTAGCTGAATTTCGAGCTGATGGCCATCAATCATGAAACACTAGTCCTATATGCTCCACCTGTCTACCAACCATTGCAAGAAGTCTACTTGCGCCCTCATGCCTGGTATGGCCTAGAACTTAAACAGTCCGCATGCTTTCAATGCCCGTATTGTGGGTGGATGATTTAATGTGGCAAGGTCCACATATTCATGCTCGCGTTCCTGCCAAACAAGCATTTTGTATGTCCTACAATGCAAAGAAGATGTATTTGAACAATTTAGTTCGAAACTTTTTGGGCGGGAATGGAGAAATTTGAGTTTTTAAAATCCATTTTGTAGGGTCCGCACCAACTGGTTACAGACAGTGCGTAGGTCTGCACATGTCTTAAGAAATAGGTGTGGACCCATTACTTTTTTCTTTGTAGAAAAAAGTCGAGGTCCACAGGGGCCACAGGTTGCACCTGTGAGCCCCCGCGAGCAAATTTCTAAACTAATTTTTCCCTTAAAAATCAAAATGAAATCCTAAAAGTGAAATGTAAATGATTGAAATGCAAGATAAGGATCATGTGGATTACCTGGAGTTGATGTTTTTTTATTCCAATGGATGGATTTTCCGCAATATTCACAGGAATTTTCTTACCCCAAAGCTCTCACTTCTCACTCTCAAATCAAATGGTAAAAATGAATTTATAAAAGCCCTCTTTATAAGATTTTTTGAATAAATGAATTTTTAATTTATTTATTTTTCACTTTAAAAAGGTAACTTTTTGATACATTTTTATTTATCTTAAACAAGTATGAGTAATGCTTTGATTTTTTGTGTAGAATATTGAATTTTTCGAGGATAATTGATCATTTTCAACAAAGAGCATACTTTTTCACATTTTCTGACTCTTCCAAAACTTACAAAAAAACAAAACATTGGAGTCCTCTTTAAGCTTTTTTCTTACTCGTAAAATATGAAAAGATTGCCAAGTTTTTTCCCTTTTAAACTCGTTAAACATAATTAAGAATGTAGTCTACTTACAACTCTTTTCTAACCATATAAACATGAAAATATTGCCAGACTTTTTTCATTTCAAGTTCGATATTGGTTATAAAACGACGTGTCTCCGATCACTTTTTTACTTTTTCAGATCAGAGCCACTAATTATGAAAAGTACTCCTTGATCGTAATGGTCAAGCAGTTCTCTCAAGTATTATTTTATACTTTTTCAGGCTTGGGGGAAACAAATTTACAAAAAAGGACACCCATGAAGTTTTCTTAAGTTTTTCTTCTGACTCTCTAAAATTGAAAAACATTGAGTTTTTCCTATATTGGACTCATTAAAATTTAATAGTAAAGGACCTGTTCAATTAAAACAGGAACGAACCACTCCTTCTTAGGGTTTTAATTTTAAACTAGGTTGGACTCATCTGAAGGATGAGCTTATAAATGAGAAAATGTTCTCCTCCTCAAGCTTGTCAAAAATAAAGAGGTACTTGCCAGAAATGGTGGGGGAAAAGAGAGAAAAATGAACCTGTTTGTTACACTTTGTGTTTTAGAAAAGTAGTTAACCACTCTTGAACACGACACTTTTTGTTCACTTGGGTGGGGAAATCCTTTGCCTAAACAATTAATCAAACCATATTGAAAGTCTTCAGCCGGTTTCTGGGTATTAGCTTTGGGTCAATTGTCACCAAACCATCTGCAGTTTCATTATGTGTTCAAGAGGTTAGTTCAAACAAACCATTCATTTGCAAAATATCTATCATCCATTTTGACCATCCCTGAGTTAGTCCTTACCAATATGTTTCTTCAAAACTTGATCTATGATTTCATGTTGTGGGTTTTCCTATGACATATCGCTTTCTATTGACTTCAACTCATTATCTAGAAAGATGATCTAGAAATCGTCAGTACCTTGGAATCTGCATGCTCTAATGGCAGGTTTCTCGCCTTTGATGATAGGTTGCATTATTCACCTTCGATCAAAGGATTCTATGGCATGTTCGACATCAGCTCATTTTTTCACATTTCATAGATTGTACTAAGTAATTTGAGAGCCCTTGACATTACTAGTGGTTTCTCTCACACTTGTTAACACTTCACATCATTGACTGGTAATCAAGTGGTTTCTACCATCTTCGACTTCGACACATTTATTCACATGGACAAAATAATACTAGTTCGGGAATCAGAAATCAAGACCGTGGATCTAGTTTCTAGAATCTAGACTGCAAGGAATTTTGTTATTCATTATATAGTAGACTATTCATAAATAGATGGTTGTGCCCATACTGTGTCTACATGTGTCTACACTCTTGATGTATTAAAAAATCATTCCTGTATCAGAACAGTCTAGTCAGTTTTAATCTGAGTATGGGAATGCCTACCCCAGTGATGATATGTTCACATATATATATCTACCCCAGTGATGATATGCTAGAGGTTTCTTTATAGTAGATTTTGAAAATCCTGAAAGCAGACAATGTATTCTAGATTCCGGCCCTTGGTTTTGGGAAAAATCAGGCCTATTCATGAAGCCATGGAACCCATCATTCGATCCTCTACAGCAGTGATAACCTCAGCGCCAGTTTGGGTGAGATGCCAGCCTACCCTTGCATCTCTGGAATCTCCTCGCTAAAGCATCGGAAATGCAATTGGGAAATTTTCTGCAGGTGCCCCGAAACAGGAGGATGCAGAACCATATGCACGCTCTGTGTTGCAATGGATTCAGCGCCGATTCAGCTGAAATACCTAGCAATAAAGATGTTGTGGAACCCAGATGCTTGATTATGAAGTTCCTCTCAGTGTGATCGTGCTTTGAGAGGGGCATTAGCAAAATTTCCCAAAGGCTCTGAGAAAATTTTGCTAGAAAACACAACAGATCTCATGGTGGAAGGAGACGAAAAACACTAACTGTCATTCAAGAGGATATTCTAGAGAAAACTCTGAGTCACAAGAAATCAAGGAAGAAGGAAACAACTCTCAAAGCAAGCAAGGAGAAAGCCCGCCCCAACAAATCAATAGTTATGAGGATTTGAATACAACAGAAAATAAATCTTCATTTAACAGCAAAGCAGATCTCCTAAACCAAACTTCTCCGACTATAGATCGCGAAGCTAAGACACCAATGTCCCAAGAACCAGAAGAGATGTAGGAGATGCAAGACGAAGGAAGTTGGAAGACCGTAGAGAAAAAGAAAGATATTTTTCATTGAATGCTTTTACAGGTTCCGACTGGGGTGTCCACAGGATGATACTTGAAATTATAAAGTACTTCACTCTTCATAGATGACAAACTATATCTTCATCTATTACAGTCTTCGCACTTTAGGGGGCAATCTATTGCACAAAAAATTGTCACCTTGACATTCTGCAATCTGTGTGAGTCCATTACCACTCATAATTTCCTCCTTTGCAACTGTTAAGCCTCACTTCCTCATAGCAAGCCTTGAAAATAAGAGAAAGACCTCAAAATTCTCTAAAACACTGGTTCCGCACTTTGTCTTATCATTACTTGCGGTCGCGCACCTAAAGGTCATGTCCCCTATGCACATGACTGCTCTGTCTCTGTGTTATGGGTGCGGACCCCTGTAAAAGTTAAAAAGGCGTAAGTATATTCTTAAAAACTCACTTTGAGTCATTTCTAGCAGCTTTTGGAAGGAACCTTGAGGTGGCAAGTTCACTCCCTTAAGGTTCATGCATCCCATACCTTAAGGAGCTAACCCCTTCATGTGAGGAGCTTATCCCTTTGAAGGAGGACTCTATCCCTTCATAGGTGGACCTATAACCTCCTTCCTCTGCACTATAAAATGAAGCATTGGGCTGGTTACTTAGGGAGTTGAAAGTTGAATATTTTTGAGGCGAAATGATGTTGAAACTTAGTCTTCCTAATTGAGCTTTTATGAGGAGAGATTACATAGCTCTTTGATCTCATTTGGAAGAGTGTAAGGCTTGTCAAAGTAAAGGAGATTCCTGTTCTGGACCTTGGGAAGAGCTTGTTCAGCATCAAGGCTGAAAATTTTGTAAGGTTCTTCTATTTCAAAGCTAATACAAATAAGTTTGTTTTTCTCAATAAGCTGTGTTTTATGGTTTATTTTATGGATTCCTTGATCACCATAATGAACATGATTTATGATATTGGCTATGCATGTGTTATTTGATGTTTGCTCGTTTGTGTTTGCAGGTTCTCAAAAGGAAACTCTTTTGGACGGTTGAAGGATGGCTGCTACAAACTAGCGTTGGACTTAAGGTAGGGTCTAAACACCTCTACAGTTTTTGTTTATGAATCGTATATGTTTAGAGAAAGATAGATTTGATTGTCTTGCTTGTTTCTAGATATTTTTTGATACTAGGGAGATTGGCCTTGTCTGCAAGATCGATATATCTCGCTAACAATTTTCCTTCTTGCTCCAAAAATCGAAGTATGCCACACCCTCCAAGAGTGCTCCAAGAAAACTCTAAGTATCCAAGAGTATGAGAGAGAGAGAGAATAATGAAAGAGCTCAAAAACTGAATTGACCAAGTCTTGCCCATTGACCCTCATAAGCCTTTTTATTAATGAGGCCTCTATTTTCTTCATTTTCCATTATTTTCCTTCTTTTTCCTCCTCACATGAAACCTGTGACCTTTCACCTTCCTTTTCTCCCAATTTCCATTTTTTTCATAAATAAAATGCCAATTAATGCCTTAGCCATTTCCTTTGTCAATTTCCTTACCCATAATAAATAGAATCAACACCCATTAGGATGTTTCCCCCACCATTAAAATTGAAATATGTATCCCATCATCCGTGGTATTTATATATTTTTACATGGAATATTCATTAGGGCTGATACACAAAGCATAGTAGCAAGAAAGGGTGTGTATTGGTTGTATTTCATATTTCCAGTGACAAAGGGAAGGACGTTGAGGATGTTGAAGTCTTGAAGAGGTATTTAGTTTTGAGATAGTTTCAGGATGTATTTCCAACATATATTTCAGAGTTACCAACTCATAGGGAAAATAAATTTTCTATTGAGTTGGTACTAAGAGCAACACCAACATCAAAGTCACCTTACAAGATAAGCACTCCAAAGTTAGATGAATTGAAGTTGCATCTTAAGGAAATGATTTATAAGGGATACATTACGCCAAGTGTGTTACCTTGGGGTACACCAATATTTTTGGTGAAGAAGAAGGATGGTACTCTCAGGTTATGCATTGATTATAGGCAGCTGAACAAGGTGATGATCAAGAACATGCACCCTTTGGCACAGATTGATGACTTGTTTGATTAGTTGAAAGGAGAAACGGTGTTCTCAATAATTGATTTGAGATCAACATATTGTTGGATGTGTAGCATGATTTTTCAGAGGTCTTTGTTTCAGCCGGATGCATACCCCAGGAAGTTTGTACACCCCTCCACACGGGGGGCTGCGGGGGGACTTGTCCCCCCTGTAGGGGTCCGGGGGGGCCAATCCCCCCTAGCTGGGGGGTTTGGGGGCCAGTGGCCCCCCGGCAGGGTTTTCGGGAGCAGTGCCCCTGAAGCTAAAAACATATGTAAAATTGCCTTGTAAAAGTAGAGTAATTTCTAGTCAATCTGGGTTGTTCATTAGGCAGATGATCTGATGGTAGAACTTATGTTTAGTTTAGGGTTTTTTGCCATAGAAGGAAACCCCTCTCTTTGTATGAGGGCATTTGTATTTGAGGCTGTGTAATAGATGTGTATTCTCTGAGTGAGAAATAGAGAGGTGAGACTGTGAGAGAAAACAGAGGATATTACAGTGGATCTGCTGTAGGTTGTGTCTCTTCATTTTGCTGGATAATAGAAAGGAAGGACTGGATGTTTAGGGTGGATGTAGCCCAAACTAGGTGAACCACGTATATCTGTGTCTCTCTTGCTTTATGTGTTTTCTGTGTCTATATTTCTGCAATATTTTATGTGTTCCATTGCTCCATAATATATAATTTTCTAACACATATCATTAGGTATGCATCAAAGAAGAGGACATCTACAACACTACCTTCCAAACCAGGTATGAGTGTTATGAGTTTGTCATGGTTCCATTTGGTTTGAGTAATGCTCTAGTTGCTTTCATGTGTTTGATTAATAGTGATTTGTGTCCTTATCTGGAAAATTTTGAGATGGTATTCATTGATCACATATTGATATTCTAAGAATGAGGAAGACCATGCAAAACATCTAGCAACAATGTTGAGATTGCTAAGAGAGAATTAGTGGTATGCCAAGCTTAGCAAGTGTAATTTATTTTAGAAAAGAATTTCACTACTTGGGTAACATATAACAATGGACCCGAACATATCAGAGCTATCATGGAGTGGGAAACTCCTAGGAATGTGCATAAGGTTAGATAATTTATGGGTTTAGTAGATTATTTTAGGAGGTTCATAAATAACTTCTCATGGATATCCTATCCTATTACATACTTGGAGAGAAAAGGAAAGAAATTTGAATGAATAGAGGAATGTGCAACTAGCTTTGAGTAGTTGAAGTATTTGTTTCTGAATGTTCTCATTTTGAATATTGTAGATACAGACAAAGAGTTTGTGGCATGTACAAATGCTTGCAAGGGAGGACTTGGTGGAGTCTTGATGCAAGAGGGATAGGTAGTATACTAGAGTCCAGGAAACTAAAAGAGCACGAGTAGAATTATGTGACACAAGATCTTGTGTTGACAATGATCATTCATGCATTGAAGATATCGAGACATTATCTTCTTGGTAGGAGGTTCATTTTGATGAGTGATCACAGTGGTTTGAGGTACTTGTTTGACCAACCTAATCTGAATTTCAAGCAACTAAATCGGTGGCTACGCTCAACGAGTTTGACTTTGAGATCAAGTACATCAAGGGTAAAGAGAACAAGGTTGTAGATGCTCTTAGTAGAAGAGTGTAGGTGAATTAGATTGCAGCAATGAGTTCTTATGGGACAGACTTGGGGAGCAGATCTTACATGAAATATAGGAGGATGATAGGTACCAGTAGCTTAAGCACAGGTTACATTAGCATGGTATAGGTGACCAGGATGTGGATTATCATCTCATGACTAATGGCTTGGTTAGATTTAGGGACAAGATCTATGTTCCAGACAATAACGAGCTTAAGAAGCATATCTTGAGGGAACTTCATGTCAATCCATATTCAGGTCACCCAGGAAACAGAAAGACATTGACAACAATTAAAATGTTCTATCACTGGCTGAAATTGAAGAAAGAGGTGGCTAAATATGTTGTGAAATGTTTGGATTGTCAACATGTAAAATTAGAGTGAAAGCATGTAGGTGGGTTATTGTAGTTGATTCTGATTCTAGAGTGGAAATGGGAGGTCATTTCCATTGACCTCATTACAGGTTTGTTGAGGAAATCAAAGTAGAATGATTCTATTATGGTTATGGTTGACAGGTTGACCAAGGTAGCTCATTTCATCACAATTAAGTCTATGAATTTAGCTAGTGACATAGCTCTTATTTTCATCAGGGAGATAGTGAGGTTACATGGTATTCCTAAGAATATTGTGTCAAACAAAGATGCGAAGTTCACTTCCATGTTTTGGAAGGAGTTGTTTGTAGGTTTGGGGATATATTTCACCTTCAGTACAACTTATCATTCATACAAATATGGACAGACAAAGATGGTTAACAGGATTCTTGAGGACATGTTGAGGATGTATGTCATGCATCAACAATGAAAGTGGGAAGAGTATCTTCCACTGGTTGAGTTGTCATATAATAGTAGGTATCATGAATATTTGAATATGAGTCTGTTGGAGGCACTTTATGGACAAAGTTGTGATGCTCCAATCAGTTGGAGTGACCTAGTGAACATGGTATTGATTGGACCAAATATAGTGGTAGATATGGAATAAGAAATGTAGGTTATCAAAAGGAATCTAAAGGAAGCACATGATAGATAAAAGTGATTCATATTACCATAGGGTATTTAAGGATTTTTAGGTTGGGGAGCATGTGTATTTTTGCGTCAAACCCAAGAGGAGCTCCTTGAATATTAGATGATGTTCCAAGTTGGCACCTTGGTATTATGGACCTTTCAACATCCTTGAGAGGATTTGACCAGTGGCCTACAAACTTGCACTACCTCTGGTGGTGAAATTCCATGATGTCTTCAAGTTTCATTGCTTAAAATATACATGAAGGATGTTGATCATATAATTGACTGGTCTATAATGTAGGTGGAACTAGAAGGAGAATTTTAAATGGAACCTCAGTGCTTTTTGTAGAAAAGGATTCTCATGCTATGAAATTGAGCACTCGAGCAAGATTAAGCGTAGTGGAAGCACTTTGGGCTCTGTTATCACTTAAAACCACAGTTCACCTATGTCCAAAGATTCATATAAAAAAATTTTGGTTTAAGTCAATAGGTTTTTAGGTGTGTCACTTTGAAATTAGTTTTTCCAAAGGTATTGATGTGAGTCCTTGTAAAAAACCGTTAGATACCATCTCTCATAGCATGTCTTGTCTTGATTGCATCATTCTGATTTTGCACAGTTTCGCAG
>APFE031641047.1:0-16880 GCA_000404065.3 Pinus taeda
CGGAGGGGCTTGCGCTTCCTAGGGCAAGGAACCTTCTTCACTAACAAATATAGTTGGAGCCTGCCTGGACCCCATTGAGGCACCCAAAACAAATCATTCGCCGTGCTCTGCTCTCCAATGAAATGTTGTGATTTTTCATACCATTGTTCAGGAGCTTTTACTTTAGGATCCCATTGGAGGCAAAAAAAGGACATCCCCGAGGAGACACGTATTAAGCTATGGCCCTTATTCGGGTAAGTATTGAAACCATGGATACACATCTCTCGGAAACATGTACTGGGTGAAGAAGTAAGGGTAATCGGTGCACCTCACACACTCGGGATTATGGCTTTCACGTCAATAGCAGCCTTACCGTATCTGTACTAAACTGAACGTATTTTTGTGTTGCATTGAACTTAATTGAACATAACTTCTATTGATCAAGAGATGTAGAGATGTAGAGAGAAGAGATCCAGAGAGATGTATATCTTTGTAGAGCTAGAGAGATATCTATTGTCTCCATTCTTTGAAAAAGACACTAGTTTCCCCTTCCTTTATCCCTAAGCTCCAGCGAATAAGCTGCTATAAGTTGTCTGGAGCTCCTTCAGGTCCAAACCCCCAAACTGTGGATGCCTCACTCACAAACTCTTCTTTCTGTGTGTTTTCTCCTCACAAGCCTAGCACCCAAGGCTTATGGGAGTACCTTTCGAGGCCACACAATTTCAACACTCCCTCTTAGGGAAGGAGGTACTTCATTTCCCTAAAGGTCTCTCTGCTAGAACACAATCCTCTTACATGGCTACCCTCAAACAACCATTGTATACTTCATTTTCCACCACAAAAGCATAACCTGCAATGTGGATAGTATTTTTCTCGAAAGTATCCCAACTGTTAGAAGCCTTTTGCCTCTTCAGTTCCTAATATGCCTTCAATTCATTCAATGGTTTCTTCTTGTCAACTATGGAAGTCTCCTTTCTTCCCTCTGATGATGCACTCTTCTAGCGTTGCAAACTCTCCCTCTAAATCTGCGAATTCCCTCTACAACTCGACTCCCTATGACTCGAGGGAACCTTCTTTTTTCCTTGCTCAATAGCCTTGTTTAGGACCCCTCCCAATTGTAGATGAAAACTAGTATGGTCATAACTTGGATTGGAAAAACTATTGTGTTTCATCCATATCTACAAACACTCTACTCAATTAGAAGCAATTTTTCATGCAACAATAATATAGAAAGCTGTAGACATTATTACGGGGCTAAAAGGACAAACGTCTCACGTATTAATGAAAATGTTGAAATTAAAAAACCTACACCCTCCAATGGCACAAAGTGCTTAGTACCCCTCCCAAGTGTAGATGAAAACTAGTATGCTTAGTACCCCTCAAAAGTGTAGATGAAAACTAGTATGCCATAACTTGAATTGCACAAAGTGCTTAGAAGTTAGTACCCCCCTCAAATGTAAGATGAAAACTAGTATGTCATAGCTTGGGTTGAAAAAATTGTCTTGTTTCACCATGTCTACAAACTCTACTAGATTAGAAGAAAGTTTTGCTTATGCTTGAATATTCCAATTACCTTTGTTTACCAATATTGCCTATGTTTCATTTTTTAATGAAAATATTGAGATTGAAATACACACGTAAGAAACCTACACTCTCTAGTGGCACAAAGTGCTTAGTACCCCTCCCAAGTGTAGATGAAAACTAGTATGTCATAACTTGGATTGCACAAAGTGCCTAGTACCCCTTCCAAATGTAGATGAATAGTACGTGATAACTTGGATTGAAAATTCTATTTTGTTTCACCCAAATGTACAAACTCTACTCAATAAGAAGAAAGTTTTGCTTATTCTTGAAGATTCCAATTAACTTCCTTTACCCATATTTCCTATAATAAATTTACCCATATTGTCTATAATAAATTTACATGAGCACACATGATATAAGTAGCAACAAAAGAGTTCAATTAAAACAAAATGGAACCATTAAATTACGTAGCAAAAAACTAGTGAATTCCCTCGTACATACCTCTTTCATCTTCGCCCATTACATTCGTTGAATTTTCATCAGCCCTAAATCCACAATATGTGTTGTTAAGGCTTGCCTTAATTTCCACACTCATAGAACCAAAACAAAACATGAACAAAGGTATATAAAAAAATGAAAAAGAAAAGGAAAGCAAACATGAAAATAAAAAATACTAAACCACAATTTAGCATGGCCATGCTCACAAATGTAAAAAAATAACAGTTGTTGTACAAAAACACAGGAATAGAAAAATATAGCAGCAATAAAAGCAAAAGGAAAATGAAAATAACAAAAACAAAACAAACAAAGAAAAATAGTAGACAAACTCTTCCTTACAATCCCAAAAAGTGTCTACAACCAATCAAGGACATCCTGCACATTAAAAAATAGAAGAGTGTTAAATAGAGACCATAAAATATTATGACAAATATTGAATATATACTAAATATCTTTGGAGAAATATAAAACAAAGACCAACATGAGGACTTCATAGCATAGCACAAATTTTGCACCAAAAGAGAACTCACCCTTACTACTACCTCTTCACTATAATATAGTGTTACTATATAGATAATTCAAGAGTTTCATGAATCAAAAAATAACTCACCATCAACCTCTGCCTCTACACTCCATCGCATTGCACTCATAAATAAATAAATCACAAATGATATGTGATACCTCTATATTAAATGAACATACATGGAATCATACATACCTCCTCATCTTGAGTTGTGTTATTCATTGAAAGCACAAGTAGAATCTACAATAGCCTTCAGACTTGTCTTTATTTCTCCATTGCTTAAAACCAACAAAAACCAAACTAAAAGATATCAAATAGAGAGCAAAAATTATTATAAGAGATATTAAATAGAAACTTAAACAAACAATAAAACCCTTATGAATAATCATGTGCAAAAATCAGATGTAGAGGCCAAAATTCCTAAGCCCTAAATAGATAGGTAGGGAGGAGAACCATGTATGCAAAATACACATGGGTCTTCCACCATACCATAACTCCTCTACCTCTACTTTTGCCTCATCTATAGTGCATCCCACAACTCTCTCAAAAAAAAATGTAGTGCATCCCACAAATCTCTCCCACAACTCTCTCAAAACAAAATGTAGTGCATCCCACAACTCTCTCAAAAAAGAAATATAGTGCATCCCACAACTCTCTCAAAAAAGAAATATAGTGCATCTCGCAACTCTCTCACAAAAAATATTCAATAGTTTCATTAGCGTTCAACCTTACTTTACATGCATTTCATCGTATTCATAAACAAATAATCGCAAATGATATGTGATGCCTTTAAATTAATCAAACACACGTGGAACCATACATACCTCCTCATCTTGAGTCATGTTCTTCTTGAAAGCACAAGTTGAATCTACAACAGCCTTGAGACTTGTCTTTATTGTTGCATCACCTAAAACCAACAAAAAGAAAACTAAAAAATATCGAATATAGGGTTAAAAATCTTATGAGACATATTCAAAAGAAACTAAAATAAGTATGAGAACCTTTAAACAAACGACAAAACTCTTATAAATAATCATATGTGAAAGTAAGTACATCTTATGTAAGGCCAAAAATTGTAAACCTTAAATTAATAAGTGATGAGAACCATCTGTGCAAAACGTACATGGGTCTTCGACCATAACTCCTCTGCCTCTACTTTTGCCTCATTTATAATGCATCCCACGTCTCTTTCACAAAAGGATATTCAATAGTTTCATTAGCATTCAGCGTCACTTTACATGCATTGCCTCTAAATTTAAATAAACACACATGATATAATTTTGAAGCAACAATTGAGTTAATTTAAAACACCATGGAATTATAAAACTATCTAGACAAAAGCAAGTGATACATACCTCCCCTTTACCTTTTTCCTCTACATGTCTGGAATTTGCATGAACTGTAATCCCAAACACACATGATATAATTTTTAAGCAACAATTGAGTTAATTTAAAACACCATGAAATTATAAAACTATCTAGACAAAAGCAAGTGATACATACCTCCCCTTTACCTTTTTCCTCTACATGTCTGGAATTTGAATGAACTGTAATCCCACAATATGAGCTACTAGGTCTTCCATTAATTTTCCCATCCATTGAATAACAAAAAAGAGATATCAACCACACAAGATATTTTGTGAGAAATATGTTGCAAAAATTGAAATATCAAATACACAAAATATCTTGTGAGAAATGTGAAGCAGTCTAGGAACCATTGTATTGAAATGAGAAAATATCGATGTTGGAACTAAAAGAGAACTCACCTTGTACCTTTGCACTCTCCAATATTTCCCCAAGTCTCTCTCACACAAAAAGATTTCAATAGTTTCATGAGTGTTCCTCCACCTCCCTTTACCTAGATTTGCATTGCACTCACAAGTCTCTCTTACACAAGAAATAATCAGAATTTTCAACATTGTTCCTCCACATTTGCTCAGCCACCTTCCTTTACCTACATTTGCACTACGTCCAATAAATGAGACAATTCCAAATAATAGAAAATACATGGTACATACATGGTACATGATCCTTGCACCAAAAGATAACTCACGCTCTACCTTTGCTTCTACTTTTGCTATAGGTTTCCACGTCTCTCTCGCACAAAGATATTCAATAGTATCATTAGTGCTCATTCACCTTTCTCACTTAGCATTGCATTTAAATTTCAACAAACACATGATATAAGGTTGAAGCGACAAATCAATTAAATTAAAATGCGCATGAAACGACATAATTATGTAGTAGCAAACAAGTAAATTCCCCTTATACATACCTTTTTGCCTTTGCCCATAAAAAAGTAAATTCCCCAATTACATACCTCTTCACCTTTGCCCTCTACACATGTGGACACCACATCAACCCTACACCCACATTATGGATTGTTAACGTATTTTTCTTGATTTCTCCACCCATTGAATAAAAAAAGAGAAAAATAAATAAAAAGACACTAGAAAAACAGAATATTAAACCACAATTTAGCATGGCCATGCTCAAAAAGTCAAAGATATAAGAGCCACAACAATTAAAAAACTAAAAAAAAACAGCAATAGTAAAAAATATGACCAACAATTAAAACAAAAAACAAAAATAACAAGAAAAAGCATAAAAAGACAAACAAGAGTATGCTTTACAACCCCAAAAAGTGTCCATGGCCAACCAGGAAACCCTGCACATCAAAAAATAGAGCATATTAAATAGGGACAAGAAAATATTAATCTGAAACAGAGACCAAATATCTTATGAATAATCTTATGCACCAAAAGATATATCTTATTCAAACACCAAAATCATAAACCCTAAATAAGTAAAGAGGGAAAAGAACTATAGCGTTTGTTTCAGGAAGATTATGAATGGATTTTGCACCAAAAGAAAACTCACCTCACCGTTTGTATCAGCACTACACTATAATGTCTCTCTCAATGAAGATATTTCAGTAGTTTCATTAGTGATACTCTGCATTCTTTTACCTACACTGCATTGCACTCATAATTAAACAAATTACCAATAATGTAAAATGCTTCTAATTTAAACAAACACATGTAAGTGACCATAGCTACACCAAACATTCACCTTTACCCAGTACATCTATGAAATATATTGGACCATTAGGACCTATATTAATCTCCCACCCACCAAACTAAACAAAAAAATATTAAATAAAGATCAAAATATCTTATGAGAAATCTTGAAAAGACATATAAATAGAACAAAAATATTATGCAAAATTAATTACATTTTATTCAAAGACCAAAATCACAAACCCTAAATAGCCAAGGGAGGAGAATTTTTATTTTAAATGAGAACAGTTTCATAGCATAGCATACATGGGCTTTCCACCAAATAAGAACTCACCATCTACCTTACCTCTGTTGCATTGGCCCACATCTCTCTCACAAAGATATTTCAATAGTCTCATCAAAATCATCCTCCTTCCTATACCTACACTACATCACATCTAAATTTAAACAAATTAGTCATTCTAAAAAATGTTTAAATTAATTAAAACAACAACAACAAAAATAGTGAAAGATACACACAACAATAGCAAAAAACAAGAGAAAAAACTAAAAGGAACAAATAGAGAGAATTGGTAGAGGCAAACTCTACTTTGCAAAATTAAAATTCATCCACATGCGAACAAAGAACACCCTGCATAGCACATGAGATATATGTTGAATATAGTAGTGAGAAAGGTCTTCTTGACTTGCACCTTAGTCAAGAAAGACCTTGATCAATCCTTCTTTAGCTTGCACGAGTTCGAGGACGAGTCATGGAGCAGTTAACTATGCGCAGAATTTGGAGGCTCAGTTTTGTTTGTCTCCAAGTCCGAGTTTATATTTGGAAAAGGACGAGTGAGAGTTTCAATGCCTAATTGGGGCTAGCACGAGTTAGAAGAGTCAATTCGACTCAGTTAACAAATCAATCGCAAGTCCGAGTTCTAAAAATTAACTTGCCAGATTTAGCACGAGTCAAAAAGACTAAGGAGGACGAAGGCACATCATTAAACCATTAGTGTTGAGCACGAGTTTGTATGAGAAAGTGTTCTTGCTTGCAGAATGTCTAAGGAGTAGCATATACACATTTTGAGAAAGACAATTTCCATTGTGATGTGCGCTAGGATTTAGGGAGAATTTCCTAAGAAAGAGGGGCTTAGATCTGCACTAGGAAATAAGGATTTCCAGCACTAGAAAATAGGATCTAGAAAGCACAAGGAAATAGGAGTACTCGAATTCCTATAAGGAGGTTTTGAGTTAAGTATTAGAAGTGAGAGTAGCTTTAGAGAAATTCCTAAGAAATAGGGACTTAGATCTGTGCTAGGAAATAAGGATTTCCAACATTAACAAATAGGAGCCAGAAATCACAAGGAAATAGGAGTTGTGTCAAGTCTTGCAAGGAGGTTTTGAGTTAAGTATTAGAAGTGAAAGCAGCTTTGTTTTCTGTTGAAACAATTTGCCTTGTAAATAATTTTGTTTGCTCAATTTTTCTCAATAAAATCTATTTGCAAGGAGAGGGTTTTCCCTGTTGGGTTCACTAGAAAAATAGTGTGTTATTGCGTGACTGTGTTCTTTATCTTTGTGTTTCTCTTATTCTGATGCTTATCTATCGTAGAGAAATCCTGTGTCTTGGTGCGACAAAATTAGTTTCAGATTTGTCATCATAGCAGTTGCAGGATTTCTTGGAAATTTCACAATGTAAAAGAGCAACGATCAATATAAAGACCGGCACCAAGACGAATTTGTGACTAGCGCAGATCAATCAAAAGGTTAGCAATAGACTGTGAAAAAGAGCTCTCTGGGTAAGCAAGATAACATTCCAAGAATTGACATCAGAACATTATTTAGAGGGAGCCTCTAACTTTGTCTCTTAGAAAGGGAGGATCATGACAGTATTGGACGCTAATGGGGTGGGAGACTTCGTCAAGAATGTTATACTACCACAGCAAAATCCCTAAAGTTGACCCAACATACTAAGAATGATATCAAGACCATGAGGGCTATTCGAGAAGGGGTCAAAGATCATATAGTTCCTCATATCCATGAGAAGAAGAAAACCTTTGAGATGTTCAAAACTATTTTATATCTATATTAGAGTACCAGTGATGCCAGGGAACTTGCTCTTAAGGAGAATCTAAGGAGTATCTGGATGGGACAAGGAGAGCCCATCGTCACGTATCTTTTGAAGTTCAATCGGCTTTGAGATGAGCTAGGTGGTGTGGGTGCCATTGAAGTACACTCGAGTTTGAGATGAGCTAGGTGGTGTGCGTGTCACTGTACCTGAGCAGGACCCTGTCTGTTTTGCTTTACTAGGACTTCACAAGTCGTGGTATGGTTTCCAAGCTGTTGTCAATGGCAGAGGGATTTTTCCCAATCCAGAGGTTATGGACTAGTTGTATTTAAGAAGAGATCCAGAGAGGGACCAGAGATGGTAGATCATCAAAAACAGAGGACGAGGAGAACATTGCTTTGGTAGGCAAAGCCAAGAGTAGGAACACAAAGAGAAGGTTGATTCTAGTCAAAAGGGTGAGAAGAAGAAAAAGGATCTTATTAAAATCAAGTGCTTCCATTGTCATGAGTTTGGGCATTATGCTACTAAATGTCCTAATCGGAATAAGGTGACCAGTAAGAATAATGTGATTGCATCCGCTGAGGTAGATGTGTTTGCTTCTCAGTTCGACAAAAAATTCTCATTGATAGCTTGCATGGAAAGCTTAGAAGGGAGCATCATGTGGCATATTGATGATGGAGACTCCTTCCACATCACCACGAACACGAAGTATTTCAAACAACTGAAGGAGAATGACATGCAGTTTCAGATCGAGCTAGTACATGATGGCAAGTACACATCAAAGGGAGTTGGTACTATCAACTTTAAGAGGGAGTTTGGGAGCCCTCTCCATCTCAGAGATGTCGGCTATGCTCTAAGATTGAAGAGGAACCTTTTTTCAGTAGCAACCCTTGAGGACAAGGGATATGATGTCATCTTCAGCAAAGGTAAGGCATACCCCAGACACTTAGCTTCTTAAGCAGTGAAGCAAATAGGTCTGAGGGTGAAGAAGATCAAGGCAGTGAGAAGTGACAATGGTGAAGAATACGTCACCACTGTCGTCAAGGATTTGTGTGTGAAGGAGGGCATTAGAAGAAAGTTGATAGCACCCCATAACCCTCAGTAGAATAGGGTCGCTAAGAGGAAGAACCATAGTATTGTTGGAGCAGCCAAGGCCATGTTGCATGATCAGGGACTGTCTATGTTCTTCTGTGTTGAGGCATGCAACACAATAGTATTTCTGCAAAACAAGTGTCCACACAAGGTTATTGGTCGAGTCACACCGAAGGAAGCTTTCACAGGAAAGAAGCATGATGTTTCACACTTTCGTATCTTTGGCACAAAAGTCTTTTGTCATAAGATAGTAGGAAGAATTAGGAGCCCACAGCAGAAAAGGGCATTTTCGTGGGATATAGTGAGACAACTCAAGCATACAGGGTGTATCTACCAAGACTCAAGAAGACGGTTCTCAGGTGGGATGTGAGGCTTGAGGCGACCAGAGCTTGGAGGGAGTCCTTAGAAGGAGAGCAAGTTGGAAATCCTAAGATGGAGGAGCTACTTGCTCCCAAGGAGGAGTGTCAATAAGGATCACAAATGATGTCTCAACCAGGTGGCAAGAGGCCTGCACAGCAGCACCCACAACAAGATGGAGAGCAGAATGATGAGACGAAACTAGGATAAGAGTAGACAACTACTCAGAGACTCCTAGCACAGGGAGGAAGAAAGCCAAGTGGGCCAAGAAGTTGATGTAGGAAGCCCAGGAGCAGGTTGAAGCATGACTGCCAGTTTGGCAGCATGCAAGGCTATTTGGATGAGGAAGTTGCTTGTGAGACTTTTCAAACATAGCATGGAGCCTACTGTGATACACCATGATTATCACAGTTGCATCAAGCTCTCTGAGAACCTAGTGTTTCATGATCGCTCAAAGCATATCAAGATCAGGTATCATCATGTCGCAGATTGTGTACAGAAAGGGATAATGAAGCTACTGTACATTCCAACAAAGGAGCAAACAATAGATATCTTGACCAAGGCATTGGCCATAAGCAGTTTTGTTCATTTCAGAGATAAGTTGGTTGTTGTACAGAATCCCTTCCTTGCTAAGAGGGAGTGTTGAAAATACTAGCGAAAAAGGTATTCTTGAATTGTGCCTTAGTGAAGAAAGACCTCGATCAATCCTTCTTTAGTATGCACAAGTTCGAGGATGAGTCATGGAGCAGTTAACTCATGCACAGAGTTTGGAGGCTTAGTTTTGTCTGTCTCGAAATGTGAGTTTATATTTGGAAAAGGACGAGTGAGGGTCTCAATGTCTAATTGAGGCTATGATAAGTAAGAAGAGTCAATTAGACTCAATTAACAAATTAATCACAAGTCCGAGTTCTAAAAATTAACTTGCCAGATTTAGCATGAGTCGAAAAGCTTGAAAGGAGGTCGAAGGCACATCATTGAACCATTCTTGTTCAGCACAAGTTTGTGTGAGAAAGTTCTTGCTAACAGAGCTTGTAAGGAGCAACCTATATGCAATTTGAGAGAGAGAATTTTCCTTGTGATGTGCGCTAGGATTTAGGGACAAATTCATAAGAAATAGGGGATCAAATATGCACTAGGAAATAGGGATTTCTAGCACTAGGAAAGAGGAGCCAAACAACGCAAGAAAATAAGAGTTAAGTTGAGTTCTTTCAGGGAGGTTTTGATCTAAGTATTAGCAATGAGAGCAACTTTGTTTTCTGTTGAAACAAATTGCCTTGTAAAGAATTTTTTTTGCTCAAATTTTCTCAATAAAATTTATTGGTAAGGAGAGGGTTTTCCCAGTTGGGTTCCCTAGAAAGATAGTGTTATTATGTGACTGTGTTCTTTATCTCTGTGTTTCTGTTATTCTGCCACTTATCTATCGTAGATAAATCATGTGTCTTGGTGCAACAAAATTAGTTCCAGATTTGACATCATAGCAGTTGCAGGATTTCGTGGAAATTCTACAAAATACTAAATACACATGAAGTGTCTTAAAATAAATATGAAACAAAGACTAGATTATCCTATGAGAAATTTCCAATAGAGTCCAAAAATCCTATAAGTACTCTTATGCAAAAGCAAATACATCTTATAAAAACATCAAAAATTATAAACCCTAACTACATAAAAAGGGAGGGGATCCATTGTATTTGAAATAAGGAGGTTGTCACAATTGGTCATAACATGGAATTGGCTCCAAAAGAACTCACTTCTTCCTCAACCTCTACACTTTACTATGATCTCTCTCGCAGAAACCTAGTAGACTCATCACTAATCCTCCACATTCCCCTACAAATGCTAGGACCTAACCTTGATTCCTCCAACCATTAAATCTAACGAAAAATAAATAAAGAAATAAACATATCATGAGAAATCTTTAAAACACTAAAATTCTTATGATAAATATTAAACAAATTATAATATACTATAAGAAATGTTTAATGGCCACCAAAAAAGTTATGCAAAAGGGAGGAGTAGCACCATTGTACTTGATATGGATAGGAATACATGGGTTGTGAAATAAAAGAGAACTCACCCTTTGGCACCCTCTTATACAAAGATATTCAACAGTGTTCCTACACTTCCATTACCTACATTGCGCTTCTAAATTTAAGAGAAAACACCACTAAAAATTACCTACATTGCCTCTAAATTTAAAAAATAACACAATATGCAATTATGTAGAATAGAATGAGATAAATTAACCATACATAGCTTATCTTTAGCCTTCACTTACAAAATCTCCATCAAGTAAGTTGTTTGAGTCCGCACTAATTTTCTCACTCACTAAACAAAAACAAATCCAAAAAAAATGAAAACAGCAGTCAAACGTGGTCAAACTCTGCAGTCAACCCTACAGTCAAGTTTGCGGTCAAGCATGTGATTGGTCTGCAGTCAAAGTCAATAAAATGCCTCAATTCCTAAGACAAAGAAATGTGGCTTGCCAAAAACAAAATTCTAGTGCAAAAACCACAGTCAAAGGAGGTCAAACCACCCTTGGTCAACACTAGTCAAACCTATAACAGAATCTGAAACCTATAACAGAATCTGAAATTTCGGCCATGTAATTCATCTTGCAATTTGTTCTTCTGCTACAAGACGTGTGAGGAAAAGAGATGCCCAATAAGTTGTACAAACCAATCAGATGAGAGAGAAGGATGTGAGTGAGGTACCAAATGAGGTTGGAGGTCTCTTTTGTTTATACAAATCGTTGAGGGTGAAATGACATGTCTCTTGGGCTTCATGAGCCTAGATGAAGATGTGGCCGAACTTGACAATTTGCACATGTTGACATAAATTCAAAAACACATTTCAACTTGTCCAAACTTGATGATCTTTGGGTTTTGGTCCTCTCAAAAAGAGGAATTCGATGCAATAATCATCTCCATCAAATGAGTTGTCCAATAGTGGAATTTGGCCCTAGTTGCCAATTTTAACAACTTAACATCCAAGTTTGGCTCACTTAGATGCACTATTAATCTTAGTCTTTGATGAATGGTTGTTTTCACTAAAATCCATGTTGTTTTTGTCAAGTGGGTCACTACAGCCTAGGCCTTGGGCACCCATTCCACAAGTACTCAAGCCCTCTATAGAAGTATATGGCTTAAGCAAGTGCAGCGTTGAGAGACTGGAGCCTCCTAACAGCACTAGCATATGACATATGTCCTAGACTACCTCCAAGACCCAAGACATCGGTCTACATTGACCTGGTTTTGAGGATTCTTCATGATGACACCAATATAACCAATATGTCCCCAAGTTGGCCAAGTTGGCCTTGACGCAATCTGATGAATAGGAGTTGATTCAAAGCCCACATGAGGATGGTCTACCATTAAGATACTAGGCAGGGCTTGTTGCACCAGAGGATGCCCCAATGCTAGAGAAAAGGAAGCCTTATTTAACAATTGGAAACCCATGGAGACCACTTGATGGTGCCCCATCTTCCCCTGGGACCCATAGGAAATATTGAGGTGGATTAGAGGGCCATCCCTCAAATTTTGGATCACCCAAGAATCTACATCTAGTTTGAAACCTCATCATACTTTGGCATGGAATTTTGACCATTAATTATGGATGACAACAGCATTTAGAAAGGTTACGGCTCACACATGTGGACTATTATGTTTACTTTTTCATTAGCTAATGGGATGGCTTGTAACCCAAAGTCATTTAATAATCAAACTTGCTTTTAAGGGATTTGTAGGCTAAAATTAGGAGACCTGATCCTCATATAAATAGAGGATAGAATCAAATTTTCATCATCACTTGGAGATCAATTGAGCCTCTTTAAAAAATTTCAAGCTAGTTGAAATTCACCTTGTATCTTACGGAGAGGTGATCTATTATGGATTTTTGCTTATGGAGCTATTGTTTGGCATCAGAGATGTCATTACGGAGCAATAATGGATTGGTTCATGCATTCTATCTTGTAAGTGTTCCTTGTATTTGATATATCGTTATAGTTTGTGGTTATTGCACGGAATGGTTATTTGTCTAGTGTTCCTATGTGCTAGTTATTGTTGATAAAAATTTTATGGAATCTTAACAATGGTATTGTATGCTTTACCCATTATAGAATTTGTGTGACAATCCTATAAGTGAATCTTTCAACTAGCTCTCATCACTGAATTTGCTCCTCAGAAAAATGATACCTAGGGTTTCATGTTCCCTTACTCCTTGCTAGGGTTTAGTATTTTTTCCCAAAGTAGTTATCCCATAAACTCCATCACCCAAGGTCAAGGCATAGGCCTTCCACATAGATGATCAAAAACCTCAAAAATCTCTTCTTTTTCTTCTCATCCTAAAACTTCAGCCTTGAAATTTTTGAGTTCCAACAATTTCGGGTCACCTGAAGGCCTTCTGCTACTTTTGTTGGTCATACCAATTTTCATAAGCCTTTTCTTCGTCTATTGTGCCTTTTTAAGCCATTATTATTACTTATCCCTTGAACCCTAGGCCATAAGTACTTTTTGATAGGTCCCTTGGAGAGCACATCATTTGTGTTTCGTGCATTGGGCCTTGTTCTTAGTTGGAGTGCTCTCCTTGAGTCTTATGTAGGTTGCTCCCAAGTTACGCTATTCTTTGTCTAATAATGTTGAGCCTTGTCCTTAATCGAAGTATCTCAGGTAAGCCTATTCAACCTCATTTATAGGTTCCTTTGAGGCTATGCTTCTCCTTTTTACATATAGTTGAGCCTTGTACTAATCAAAACTTGAATTATTGTAAAAAAGGATTGGAGCCCTCGGTATTATGATTAATAAAAATATTTATTTGTTGTTCATTTTGTGTTTTGTTTTTTAAGTGATCTTAACTGGCATAAATTAACAATTGTAAAAGAAATATTGATTCACCCCACCTCTTAATATTTCCAACACCCTATGTCTGGTCTATGCCTTAACTAGGAACATAAACACACTACCAGTGCCTAACTTCAAAAAGACTTGCATAGCAGAAATATAACAACAATGAGATCAATTTAGTACAAAAGAACTTATGGAGCAAAACTTGTTCCTTTTTAGTCCATCAATAAGAAAACCTTAAGGTTTTCGTACTGGCATCATGGCCCTTTAGAATCCCCAATACAATGCCAGAATATAGTTCAATCCTTTGACCAATAACCTAGCGTTGATTCCTAAGTTGCAGGAAACATTGGAGAAGGGTCCTTTTCTGGCCGGAAATGAAACGAAAACGAGGAAACTCGTACCATACGGCTTGGAAACGCGTTTCCAGTCGTACTGGCCCATTTCTCGAGGAGGAAACGTGGCAAGTATAGCCGGAAATGCGTTTCCAGGCCGTACAGTGGAGTTTCCTCTTCTAACTTGACTTTTTCATGTATTTCTCTTTTACATTTTCGCTTCTAATTTTTTATTGGGCGACTAAAATATCTTTTGGATGCTTCTAGATGCCTCTGAGTGGGGCAGCCTTATGTTCAAGCCTATGGCCCTAGTGTTGATATGCAGTTCATAGTAATGTTAAATTCTAAAAGTAATAAAGGACAATGTCACTTTTACTTAATTTTTTAACATTACCATGAAATAACTCAGGATGTTTGAGAGTGGTTTCACCGTCATTGGATTTCATATGAAGAAAGTAGAATTTTAGATCTCACTCAAAATGCAGCAGAATCTGTTTTTCAGGATTTCTGGATTGGGGGGATTACAATGTTTCCATTGGATTTTGTCATGTACTAGGGTATGGAACTTATATTTAATCAAGAGAACGAAGCCCTCTATGCAAGAGAGACTCCCAGTGATCAAGAGCACGTAGGGTCCTAGGGTATGGAACTTGTATTTAATGAAGAGCACTGAGGTCGTTCGACTATGTAGGAGGAGACTCCCAATCAAGCATGAGACAAGAAGTTAGAAATTTCTTGTGGCTGATTTTTGATATTTCTATTTTCATTATGTGATCATTCATGAGTAAATGTGATGTAAATTTAGAGACTTATAGTTTATGCATTGACAATTGACAATTTAATCATAATGTAATAAATTAGAATGTATTATATATGCTTTATGATTTCACATATTTCTTAAATGTCCTAATATATATATATATATATTGTGTTTCCCCATTTCCAAAATTTGGGGAGGTCACGTTTTGTACCCGTGCCCGTTCCGAAAACTCGTACCCGTTTCCTCGTTTCATGTAACTTAGGTTGATTCCAAGTCCCTTAGCCTCTCACCTACCCAAACAAAAAGAATATTAAGACAATCCTTTGCTTAATAAATCAGTTTGCTTACATGTTGTCCTTTACGGTGATCTTCTTTACCTTGCTTGCAACAACCACCAACAATCTTCTTTTAGCACTAGGTCTTCTCCTTAGACCTCTGCCTCCATCAACACATGCAGTTAGCACCTCTTTCCCTTGTTGTAGCACACTTAGACCTTGAAAAGCCTACTCTCCTAGGCAACTAATAGCCTTCAAACCTACTTTATCTTGTTGTTGCAAACCTTAACAACCCTCAACCTACTCTGTTTGCACTCAGGCAGCCTAAAACGGGCTTGCGGCCCTTCTTTTGCTATTTGTGGCCCTCCTACAAGTAGGCTGCTCCAAATAGATGCCTCGATCCTCCTTTCAACCAAGAAAACATGGCTTTATTTACTTGCTAGCTGCAACTCCTTATTGCTCTTCCACACACCAGTGAAGTCACTTCTCATCTTATGGTTCAGCCTTTTCTTTGGCTTCTATATATACTTGTCCAAGGGGTGTGTAACCCCAAGTGGTGTGTCCCCTAGCCTTGTTCGCCGACCTAAGCCTACTTGACTTAAAATAAAATAAAATTTATAATATTTATTTTCTTGGGTTACAAGCCTGCTCCTTTAGGTCCAAACCCCCAAACTGTGGATGCCTCACTCACAAACTCTTCTTTCTGTGTGTTTTCTCCTCACAAGCCTAGCACCCAAGGCTTGTGGGAGTACCTCTCGAGCCCACACAATTTCAACACTCCCTCTTAGCGAAGGACGTACTTCATTTCCCTAAAGGTCTCTCTGCTAGAACACAATCCTCTTACATGGCTACCCTCCAACAACCATCGTATCCTTCATTTTCGACCACAAAAGCATAAGCTGCAATGTGGATAGTATTTTTCTCGAAAGTATCCCAACTGTTAGAAGCCTTTTGCCTCTTCAGTTCCTAATATGCCTTCAATTCATTCAATGGTTTCTTCTTGTCAACTATGGAAGTCTCCTTTCTTCCCTCTGATAATGCACTCTTCTAGTGTTTCAAACTCTCCCTCTAAATCTGCGAATTCCCTCTAGAACTCAACTCCCTATGACTCGCGGTAACCTTCTTTTTTCCTTGGTCAATAGCCTTGTTTAGGACCCCTCCCAATTGTAGATGAAAACTAGTATGGTCATAACTTGGATTGGAAAAACTATTGTGTTTCACCCATATCTACAAACACTCTACTCAATTAAAAGCAATTTTTCATGAAACAATAATATAGAAAGCTGTAGACATTATTATGGGGCTAAAATGACAAATGTCTCATGTTTTAATGAAAATGTTGAAATTAAAAAACCTACACCCTCCAATGGCACAAAGTGCTTAGTACCCCTCCCAAGTGTAGATGAAAACTAGTATGCTTAGTACCCCTCCCAAGTGTAGATGAAAACTAGTATGACATAACTTGGATTGCACAAAGTGCTTAGTACCCCTCTCAAATGTACGATGAAAACTAATATGTCATAGCTTGGGTTGAAAAAATTGTCTTGTTTCACCATGTCTACAAACTCTACTAGATTAGAAGAAAGTTTTGCTTATGCTTGAATATTCCAATTACCTTTGTTTACCAAT
>APFE031641050.1:23727-83427 GCA_000404065.3 Pinus taeda
TTTTGGTCTAGGAACCAACTGCCAAGTGTTGTTCTTTTCAATCTGCTCAAGTTCTTCATCCATTGCCTTGACCCAACATTCATCTTGGCAAGCTTCTCTTACATTTTGTGGTTCAGTGGAGGAGAGTAATGCCAAATAGCTTGAAGCTTCTGCAATTGTTCTTCTTATTTGTATGCTAGCCTCCTTTTGCCCCAAAATTTGTGATTCTAGATGATTCTTTTGAACATACCTAGAAGGAGTCTTTTCTCCTATCCTTATCTATTCCTCTGGCTCCTCATGGGTTTCTTCTTCATGGGTCTCTTCTTCATCATCAGTCTGATTTGGAGAATAGTCTTCATCCTCTTCGATATCATCATGATTTACTTGCCTAGGGATATATCCTTTTTCATCAACCACTACATCAATGCTATCAACAATTCTTCCAAGTCTTTTATTATAACACTTATATGCTTTGCTGTAGGGAGAATAACCAAGGAGAACGCCTTCATCTGCTCTAGGTTCAAGTTTGCCAAGCTGTTCATCAGTATTCTTAATATAGCATTTTCTCGCAAAAATTTTGAAATGCTTTACCGAGGGAGTCTCACCATACCAAATCTCATGCGGAGTTTGAGTGTTGTTCACTCGGACATTTGTTTTGTTGAGAATAACAACCACAGGATATGCAGCTTCACCCTAGAAGGTTGTGGGAGTTCCAGACTCATAAAGCATAACACGAGCCGTTTGTTGGACTGTTCTGTTCATCCTTTCCACCACTCCATTTTGTTGAGGATCCCTAGCTGTAGAGAATTCCCTTCTTATTCCATGTTCTTCACAGAAATCAAAAAATTCATTTGAGGTAAACTCCCCACCTCCGTCGAACCTGAGGCACTTAATTTTGTAATCTGATTCATTTTCAACCAAGGCTTTGAAGGATTTGAATTTTTCGAATGCTTCGTCCTTTTGCTTCATAAGTCCTAACCAAACCGTCCTGGAGAAATCGTTAATGAATAATATAAAGTATTCTTCTCCTTGAGGTGACCTTGTCCTAAATGGACCAATACATCTGTATGGACTAGCTCAAGAGGCCTGCTTGCTGATCCTTCCTTCTTAGGGAAGTTAGTTCTGGTTTCCTTCCAAACTGACATGATTTGCATATGGTGTTGTCTGGAATTTTGATGTCTGGAAGACCACGGACTGCCTGGTATTTTCATGCTTTCCTTATTTGTGAAAAGCTTAGATGCCCCAACCTTCGGTGCCATAATGAGTGTTCATCATTCTTGCTCAAATAACATTATTGTTCTCCTTCTTCAAATATGTATAGATTATTTGGAGTTCTTCTACCTTTGATTATTGTTCTTCCTGTATCAAGATCGTGAACACTACACCCATCTGATCGAAATATTACCTCGGTTCCATTATCGCACATCTGACTGACACTCAATAAATTATGCTTCAAGGCATCAACATACAAAACATTTCTAGCTTTGACCTTCTCCTTCAACTGAGCAATGCATTTTCCTTTTATGGCTGCAGGGGTATCATTTCCAAAAGAAACTTTCTTACCTTTTTCTAAAGCAGTATATGATTTAAGTTTTTCTTTATCACCTGTCATATCCTTCGAACATCCGCTGTCGATGTACCATTGATTTTCCTGTCCTTCTGCATACAAAGCTATCCCACATCTTTCTAATTGTGATTCCTTCATTCTCCATGTTTTGGCACTTGAGGTTTGTTCCTTCTGAGTTGTCTTCCAAAACCTGCTCCTGCATTCATAATCTTCATGACCAAAATTATTACAAATAGAGCATTCAATTTCACTATCAAGGGCGGAAAAGTTGTTATAGGTCCTCTTTGAGATTGCAGGCATACTTCTTTGTTTTTGAGCTTCTCTAGTCATGATTGTTTTGTAGGCAACACATTGAACTGCTTTGTGACCAAAATTATGGAAAGAGAAACATTGGCCATTGAAGAAATTCCTACGACTATCCTCTAACCGATTGTAGTTTCTACTGACATCCATTTTTGAAGAAAATTGGGAAGATTTTACCTGTGGCTGGTTGTAGCTTTTGTTTGTAGCATGCCCATGATTTTCTTGATAGTCTTTGTTTGTTCTTGAGGAAGATTGTCCTTGATTTACTTGATGATTTTTATTAGGCCTTTGCTCACTCCTTCTTGCTGCATCAAGATAACTTTTGGAAGTGGAAGCTTGAGATGCTTCTCCATTATACCCCAGACCTGTCTTGATTAGAGGGGAACTCTGCACATTGATAATCTCATTCAAAGTTTCAAATCCTTTAACAAATTTAAGATTAAGGGCCTTTGTTTTCTCAATTTCTTTTCTAAGGCAAACAATTTCACATTCTAACTTCTCAAGAGATTTTTCCTTTTCATCAAGTTGATATTGCAGAGTATTAATGATCATATTCTTTTCTTCTAAACATGTCTTGAGTCTAGAAATCTCTTCATAAAAGCCATCCACATCTATAGCATCCATGTAATCATCATCTTCAAAGGCCATTAAAAGTTTATAGTGATTACCTCGTTCATCTTCATCGCTATTTGATAGTCCATCACTATCTTCATGAGTGTAATAGCTTTTCTTATTTGCATTATGTCTCTTGTTCCATCTAACAAGTTCCTTCCCCTTGTAAATATTATCCTTATGAGGACATTTGGCAGCATAGTGACCTACTCTTCCACAAGAAAAACATTTGAAAGGTAACTTACCTCTGAATCTTCCAGTACCCCGTTGAAGATTTCTGACAAAATTTGATTCTTATTCTTCTTCTGACACGTGCCCTTACTCATAGTACTCTCCTTTGCCTGAAGCCTTGAAGGCAGCTACTCTCCTGTCTAACAGACCTCCTTTCCTCATTTCATAAGTAGTTAAAATTCCGTGCAGTTGTGACATTTTAAGGTTTTGTAGATTCTCCTTTTCTTCTATAGCAGGAACTTTAGATTCAAATTTAGAGGACAAAGACCTTAGAACTTTTTCAACCACAACAACCTCTTTTATTTATTCACCCAAATTTTTCATACAATTAACAATCTCATCTACATGAAGAAAATAATTGGCCACACTTTCATCATTATACATCTTGAGATTTTCATACTGAATCCTGAGGGTTTGAAGTTTTGCTCGTTTTACCTGGTCATCTCCTTCATAGCTTAGAATTATCTTGTCCCATATCTCTTTTGCAGATTTAAACTGCATTACCTTCACAAATTCTGATTGAGATAGGCATCCTAATAGAGTATTGACCGCCTTTGCATTTGTTTCATATTTCTTTTTCTCAGCTGGATCTGAAGCAGTTGCTGATGGAAAAGTATACCCTGTATCTATGATATCCCAGACTTCTGTACCAAGAGATTGAAGATAGGTAGTAACTCTTACCTTCCAATATACAAAGGCTGTCCCATCAAAAATCGGTGGCCTGATTGATGCTTCCCTCTCGTAGTTGCTCATGATGAAAGATCTTCCTTCAAGCGATCAAGCTTCTTCTGAAGGACCTGCTCTGATACCAATTGTTAGAAATAATAATGAGAGGGGGGGTGAATCAATATTATCAAGTCAAATATTCCTTTTTCAAAACAAATGATATATGCTACTTCAGTTAGTTAAACATGCGTATATACGCATCTATGCATAAGGAAAACCGCGTATACAAGACAAGCTTTTAACTTACTTTATCTTTCTGATGATGATTGTTAATCTGTGTTGCAGAAACAAATAACCAGTAACCAGAGACAGTAAAACAGAACACAAGGACAATCACGCACAAGAACACAAGATATAAGGTGGAAACCTAATGTGGGTGAAAACCACCTGCTGCAATTCGTCTCTATCTTCTTTTAAATTAGAAGCTTCTTTTACAATATATTGGTGCAGTCCTTTACCAGTACGCAGGCTGCAACCTGTAGAGAGCTACAACCCTCTCTCCTTCTCCAGCTTCTCCTGGAAGGGAGCTACAACCCCCTTTAGCTCTTGCACTAGCCAAGATACTAGTACGTAGATGTTGGCCTATAGAAGGCTACAACCTTCTCTTTCTTCCAGGGACCACATTTCATAAATTTTCAGATTGGATCCATAAACATCAATCAATCATCAAGAATCAACCAATCTCCTTTCCACCAATTAGATCTGAATCAAGTAGATATTCTCTGACAGCTGTACCCAAAACACAGTACCAGAAACCACACACCAAACACTAAACCCAGAACACAGCAGCAATAAACAGAAGCAGCTAGATCACAACTTAAAGCATATACATTATTTCAATAACCTGCAACATGCGTGTGTATGCTTCTGTGTTTGGAACAACCTGCGTATACGTTGTTTTAATTCACTAAACCAGCGTGTATACGCGCCTTCGCTTCACTGAACCTGCATACAGATCTATAAAGGATAATTCGCTCTTCCAGACATTCAAAAACACTAATTAACCTAGATTATCAATGTTATAGATCAAGCAAGCGCCACATAAAACATACCAAAATCATATAAAGATACTATCATTCAAGCTTAAAGATTATGACCCATCAATAGAAATTATCCTTCTTCTTTTCGCTAAGATTCCTCCTTTATTCAGATCCAGATCTGCACCATAACCTAATTACCAGCCTTCAGATCTACCATCTTTTAGATATTCAATAATAATTCAGATGATCATTTGCCACATGATCTCCTTCCTCTTTTATAGTCTTAGGCCTTCCACAATACCATGGTCCAAAACCATAACATTTCAATACCATGAACCCAAAATTAGGGATCAGCACATCTGACGAGACGCCATGGTCCAAAACCATAGGTTCAAATCCAAAGGACTAACTACCATGGACCAAGAGTAAGTTCCCCAACATATACGTTCTTTTGTAACGTATATCACGCGTGTATACGCGTCTTCGTCTAGATGAAACTACGTATATGCCTTTTTCTTCTTTCTGAGTGCCTGAACTGAGATCTGCCACCAAGATGAGTTGTCATCAAGGACAACATCAGAGCCATAGCATCAAACCTATGCCATAATGCCAACAGACATTTCATACCAACTAATGTGGTTCATCCTCAACACAAGGTAAAAAAATCAACCAGTCTTCAAGAATAAATAGTATGGATGCATCATTTCCCTGAATTAGCCATTGAAAACTAGTCGTTGGTGATTAGTTACAAATATTCTAAAAATGGCAACTAGGAATTATTAATTAATTAAACTATTATAAATTTAGTTACAAAGTAGTCATTAGGAATCATAATTATTTATATTAATTATTTTTAATATAGTATGCATAATTAATTAAAATAGCACTCTATGGGTTAAGAAAGAGAGACTAAGAGGTCAACAATACACAACACATACCAAATCTAGTGCATTTTAATGTGTCAAAATGCCTCAACCAGAAAGAGGGATAGATGTGATGTGATGATCAAAGCATAGTTGAAATTCATGGATATGCGATGGGGAATTGGCATGAAATAAACAAAGATTACAAATTTCGATCAAACACGCCATACGAGTTGTTGATCCATATCTCCAATGTCTCCCACCATGTGTCACGCACTCATGTAGCACATCAATACTAGAAAAATAAGAATAAATCTGCAGTATATTTAAAACCCAAAATTTAATTGATGTTGAGATCAAATGCTTATGACACACAAAACAAAATAAATCCAAAAAATCTTGTTAGATTCATACACATGAAATTTTATAGTTTGTGTTAAGCTAATAGTTGGGGATTAATTTATAATATTAATTGATAATCATTGTAGCCTTTGGATTCCAATATTTTAGATAAAATGATTTAAATAAATTTTGTTCTTGATCTCAAATTTGCTTTCTTTGTGGGCCATTTTTATTGGTTTTTTTATGAGAATTCAAACAATGAAATTCTTAATAAGATTGTATTTGTTGTTGGAGGTGGAGATTAAGTTGAGGAGAGGTTCACTCTTGAACATCCAGACTGCAGTTAAAACTCAAGAAACCTTGTGAGTTCAATATTGAAGTAATATCTCTCAGTTAGACACAAACAATTTTTAGTATGTGGATTTCAAAAATTGGTGAGACATGTTCAACATAATTTGTTCCATAATGGTTTGTTCAACAGAACAAGGGTTTCGTAATGTAAATATATTATAAAATAAAATGGTGTGAAGAATGAAGGGGAATTCTTCCTTTATAGGATCACGATAGGAGAGCCTATGTAGGTTAGTTAGAGATCAAGATTTTCTTGGGAAGAACTTTGCTAGCAACTTATTTTTTGCATGAGGAAGAGAAATTTGGCATTTTTGTGAGAAATTTTCCAAGGTAGAGCTCGAAGACTATAGAACAATTGTTTGAAGGATTATATAGTTGTAAGAACACATTAGAGACCTTTAGGTTTTGAGCATTGTATTCAATTTGAATATTATTATCAATTTAAGTGTACTGGGATACCTTCGATGTTAGTATATTGTCATAGATTCACATTTTGGTTTGTATGATTGGGCATTGTTTCCATTTGTGAAATCTTTTGTTATAATATGGGTTGGAATCTATTATGTCTCTCTGAAAGCTTTTGTGATATAAGAGTTTGTCACATAACATGACTAGTGAAAATTATGTTTCTTATGAGAACTATTTCCACAACCAAACATTCACTTTATGAACATATGTTCAATCCCTACCTCCATATCCCTTTTCTACTGATAAATATAAGCTATGTTTTATTATCCGTTTTAATCCTATTTCCTTTTTTCACTTTTCATTTAGTTTGGATTTTAAAAAATTTTATTTGAAAGTTTCCATACGAGGAGAGAAACTTTTCCAATGGATTGGCTGAGCCCACATATTAGGCAATCTATAATACTTCCAATTGTGATCTCTTAACGATATTGTAAGTGAGTCATTTTCCTTCTTACTAGTTTGTACCACCAATGCTTATCCCATATCAACATTACGAGGAAAGTGTAAATAATAGATTAGACTTGAAAATTTATATTAGGTTAGAATAAGGCTAACATTGATTTTAGGTTAGAGTTAGTTAGAGGTAGCTAGACCTTAATCTAGTGAGATCAACCACACCAAATGAGTAAGAGTATAAATTTGGACCCTGATAGGATGGCATCTCCCCTGTTGCTAGTGAAATGCCCATTCCAACAACTTTCCATTCTGTCAACCTCTAGAAAAACATTTGTGCCTATCAACAAATTGGCGCTAGAAGGAGGGCCACTGATAGACTAACCTGTTTCGAGACTTTCATTTAAAAAAATATATATTTTTAAAATTGCTCCTTCCCTAATTCCATCTAGAAGTGTGCTTCTAGAAAATCCTCATGCAACAATCCAATGAACATAGTTAAACACTTGTCTAGGGACAAATTTGATGGTAAGAGTGAAAGAATTGCAAGTAAATATGTTTTTTAGTATATACATAATTGTAGTTCATATGATATCAATGAAGCTATCATGTGCAGGGTCTTCACCTTCACCTTTGCAAGCTTGGGTAAGGAATATTGTCAATCATTCCCAATTGCTTCCATACACACATGGGATTAGTTTGTAACTAAATTTGTACATACATTTCAAGATTATAAATATGAAGAAATATGTTTAGAACTTGAAACCTTACGTAGGTTAGAAGGTGAATCTTTGGTTGATTTTCTTATTACATCTAAATTAATCTCTTTCAAATTTCACATTGATGATAAGCCTTCTGACACTAACCTAAATGAATGGTTTCTTCATCTCCTATTTATTCCTTGTATAAAAAAATTCTATGCTAAACCTATAAATCTTCCTTTTCTAAGTGTACATGCTACATTTGATTATACAAATGATTATTTTTTAAGTATATTAATAACATTAATAATCATGTTCAAACAACACCTATAATACTTACTAATGAATGGTTTAAAGAAAGTATAGGTACATCCAATGAAACCAATTCCATTCCTGAAACTAGCTCAAATTATGGTAAACTTAATGTTTATCATAAAGAGGATAATAAAAAATTAGTAACTTAAGTCTCATATTATAATGATACTGATTGTGTCAATAGAGAATCATGTAATCATATTTTCTCTAACAATGATTATTCATTACACTGTAATTTGTTTGTTGATTCTTTCTCATGTTACAATGGCTCCTTTTATGGGTCCCTTCCTATATAAATTCACATAGGGAAAACGAAGGAACTTATTGCAATGGCTACAACCACCCTCTAAAATTTTGTCTACGCTTCGTTTTGGAGCCTCCCTCCTAAATCACAACAAATCATCTCGCACTGATCCAGATACTTCTACCTTGATTGAGCTTCATCCTTTGGATTATGACTTGTGTTTTCTTACTTGATTTATTATCTAACCCAGAAATTGATCTCTTGACTTGGTTTTCACCCGGTTCCAGGCTTGCCTTAGTGAACTGTGCAATCCTTGAGGGTAACCATCCTTGCTCTAGGGAATTGCGTAGTCCAAGATGACAGTGAGCCTTCAATTCTAAAATTGCATAGAGCTAGTTGAAATCCAACCTTCAGTTGGGAAACTGCAGAGAGCATGAGGGGTATCCCATAGCTACCCACCTTAGAAATGACACAGGACCTCACTGTGCTCCGAAACTGCATAGTGAATGAGCCAAAGAGTTTCCCAGTCCTTCCCATAACTATGCAATATTTCAGGGTAATGCATTTCAGGTTTCCAACCTAGAAAAGTAAGAGAATAAATGGCAAGAAGCATCCCTAGGAATCATGGATCTATTATTAGTTTCCTAAAGGTGGGACATTTCTATCTTAAGAAGTTTCTGTCAAGTGTCTCTTTTTTCCTTGATCTTAAATATACATGTCATAAATTCCAATTGCATATATTCTATGTAATGGACACCTTTGGAGCTCACTTTTGCATTCGATCATCAAGCTATAGCATTCTCGAGGAGATCAAGGAACCTTCAAAGTATTGTTGTCACTTTTTTGGGTGAGTTTTTGCTTTTATTGTCTTAGGTCACTTTTTCACTAGATTTTTGTGGTTTAGCTTACGAGAGTATTGTTTCAATTGTTTCTTTGAATGACTACTAATGTTTTAACTTGATTTATCTTGTAGAATGTTTTTTTCAAGTTATAGGTTGCCTTCCCAAGTGTCACACGAGTTTTCCCAATTTTGCACCAACAATTGCTATTTTGGAGACTCTCTTCACATGCTTCATTTTCCTTCAGTTTTATCAATTGTTGCTTGTTTCACATTCATGCATCAAGGCTTAATCAGATTTTCACCCATCATCAAATCATCCTTCAGATCTGCTTGATTTTCACACTCCCCATGGGAAGATATGTGTCCCCTTGCCTAGATCTCACACTTCATTGCATGCATTGTGAAATCTAGGAGATCAAAGCCTCTACCTTGGCTTCTAGAATTGCACAGAACCTGTCTTGTCCTAGCTCCAACTACGCACTAGGCAGTTCTAGGATCTAGTCTCCCATATTGGCCACTGAGACTACACAATGTGCAATCTCTCCCAGACCCTAGCCCAGACTGGAACTTTGCATTGCATAGTTCCATTCATCAATCTTCCACACTAACTGATGGGACTATGCCGCGCACAGCTCCCATAGTCAGCCAATCATCCATCTCAGTCAAAATTGTACAACCCCTCTCATCAGATCCCCTAATTGCTACTTGATCATGTTGTCAAGTTAGATTTGTAAGAGCTAATGTTTTCTTTCCATGAGTGTCATTTCTATCCCATAGGTACCATATTCATGAAGCACTTCTCTCTAGTAGTAATTATACCGTGGAATCAAAGGGAGCCACTTCAAGAGAGACCACTGAAAGAAATATTGGGGAAGAAGTTAAGAAAGCGCCAGTTAACTTACCAATATATTTGGACACTCAACTACTCATTGAAAAGGAGTCAACACTAACATGGTAGCAAGTCTAGTAGCAATAGCAGAAGGCAACAATCTAGTACAAGATTAGGGAAAGAGGAAGTTACTGACATAATAGAGGGAGAACAAAGATGCAGAGTAAAAGAGGATTCAATATTCATGCATGCAGATTTGGTAGTAGAAAAAAAGGAAACAAAGGACACAGATAGCAAAGCAGAGGAAGACAGAAAAGCAGAGCTTGCAAGTAGTTGAACTGAGACCACAACAAGAAGAAAAACAACCAAAGGAAGGACAAGAGTTGAGGAGGAAAGAACAAGAAGAGAAGTAAAGGTGGGAAGAAGAACAAAGGCAAAGCACAATGATAGAGAAAACAACACCAATAAAAGTTGATGAGATGAAATAGCCAAAAACTGAAGAAAAGAGTGAACAATACAAGTTCCCTTACTAATGCTAAACACAAGAACCAAGTGTGACTAGAGTTCAATGAGTACATGAGCAACTATGACAAGAGGTCACTAGGGAATACATGGAGCTTAGTGCACATAACATGCATAAGTAAATTAGCAGTCCTATCATGGTCAACACCTTGTTGCACATGCTTCAGAACATGTTGGACACAGGTTTCACACCTTATACCCGTATGATATGGAGGCAAGTGCCTGCTATTAGAAAGACACCATCAAGAAGTTTGTGGACATCATCATGTAGTACCAATATTGGCATCAATATGTGGCTGAGAAGCACCAAGTGGAGGTTGTTGAGTTGGTATTTCCCCAAATTTTGGAATCATGGTGTTTTTTCTTGTTGGGCTATCTCTAGCCTATTTTTTCTTACATGGGTGCATGAGGAAAATATAATATTATTTGTAAATGTGTTGTAAGTGAAATTCCAAGTGTCATTACTGGAATGTGAAAGGTCATCATGTTATTAAGGAGTTACTTGTAAGGAAGTTGAAGAGTCATGAGGGTAGTCAAAGAGTCACAAAGCAGAATTTAAAGGGTCACCCAACCATTTTTTATAAATAGAACCTCATAACTCATAGAATGGGCTTTTGAGAGCCAAGATTTTGGCTAGGCTTAGGCTTATAAAAGGCTTCAGAGTACTTTGACGAGCCTTGGCTTCTCCATAGTGTAGAGCGAGTATATTTCTTTGGATGAGTAGGTGTTCTTGACTGTAATGTTCCACTATTGGGGCTAGTGGTTATCAATTGTGTATGTATGGATGGAAATTTCACTTATAATATAATATCAGAGCAAACACGCTTTCATGCATATGCTTTTATTGTAGTTGTATTATTCTGGTTTCTTTAGAAATATATGTTATTTAACTTATGCATTTGCTTATGAAAATTTGGATGAAATTGTATGAATATTGTTGAATGAGTGTTTTTGGATTAACCCATCACTTTAACTTGTGCACTATTCTGCATATTAGCCTATGATTTCATTCCACTCGTGTGTTCCTTTCAAGTTGTGTATTATTACAAGATACTAAGGGGCACACTTGATTTTCCTCTCCATGTGTTAGAACCCCCATGTATCTGACTTGACTCAATACAAGGTCATACACTTGCTTTAGCTCAAACTTATCATACTAATCTGTGTGTGCTACCGTGGTCAAGGAATTACATTACCACCCAATGCTAGGAATCCTACTCCAAACTATCTGAGGTCTAGTTGGGACTTCCTACCGGGGAGATCCCATGAATGTTGGCAAGTCATTAACTGTCAACATTTCTGATTCTAAAAGGAGGGCCAGATGACAAGCTGAGCCCTTGAAGTCTATTTTGAGTTTCTGCACATCATTCATGAATTATCTCATAATCAAAACCCCGACATGTTTTTCTCACACTCTTGATTGCGATGTGTCGGTGGATGTTATATATGACTTGTCAAGATACAAATTTGATGGAAAAAATGGAACATCCCTATTAATTCATGGAATTTCGTCTTTGGGCTTCTATGACAAGAATGGTGTCCCCACTGATGACATCGCTTGTGGCTTGTTCGCTTTCACGTTTGAAGGGTGCATCAAGTAATGGTGTCACACATTGCTCACAACCTCTATACACTCTTTTGATCATATGTTCAGAGAATTATGTCATGTTTTCATTCTTTATGACCGTAAAGTAATTAATAAAAAAAATTAAAATTTTGAAAATGACATGAAAAATCTCTTGATCATTTTCATGATCGTTTTCTTCATTACCGTTATGAATTTCCTGAAGTTGAAGTTTAATGGAAAAGTTTGGAGGAAATATTTTAGTATCTTGTTCACATCTCTAAGAATCCACATGAGTTAGAATCTTTCAAACCTTTCCCAACATACCTCGGTGTTAGAGCTTCTAAATCTGAGATGGACAAGGTTGTTGTCCCAAGTGACCCTCCATCCCATTCTCATCAAATAGCTCTATCTCTGCAGGTTGAGGTGGGAGAAGTTGAGAATCCACCTATTGATCTATCACCATCTTCTTCTACCTCACTTGCTTAGGATTTTTTTGCAGCTTTGGATTGTAAGCCTAATGGTTGTCATGTGGTCTTATCTCCTCATCCCTTATCCTTTGGTTCCTCTGATCCTTTTGATTTTGGTGTGTTGTGTTCATCCATTTCGGATTCCATAACTGATGTTCACAGGTATCAAGTTGTGGGTGAATTTGGTGTTGGACAGCCAACCTGCACTATCATTCTTGACGAGTATGTGTGGGATTTTGAACAATAAGTTACAGCAAAGGATGACCTCCTTTTGTCTTCACCTTGTCCATTTTATCCTAACATCTTCTGCGGTTCTACCATTTCTTTCCACTCTCGTGAAAATCCATCTCTAGATGTCTCCACTTACGATCATTCATGAAATGTGTGGGATTTCATTATGTCATATAATTGTGGAGAGGAAAAATCTATCTTCCCACATCCACTCGATCTCTTATCTTTCATTTCTAGAGACTCAGAGGGTGAAATATTTTGTTTTTCATCACCCCCTCTTTGTGATTTTCACTCATTCATTTGATCATGATTCTGATTCACCTACTGTTGATCTTTCTAAGCCATTGGTCTTTGATGATCCATCTTCTGATGAAGTGGAAACTTTGACACTTTAGCCTGAGCATATGGTTATGTCAGGTTCTTGTAGCCTTCAGGTCAGTTCCACTTCCAATCAGAAATTTGTTGAATCTCCCCAGGCTCCTCTTCAATCTCTTGTTCACAGTGACAATCAATCCAATCCACAGTTTTCACATCCTCCACCAGAATCACAGATCCTATCACTCAGGCATCAAAGGATTCATACATAGAAAGAAGTGTTGCGAAATGAAAATTTTCTTCTTTCGTCATGTTTTCCCATTTTTCAAGTTCGAAGGTGTGTACATTTTTGTCATCCACGCACAATGTGACAGAACACCATGATACATTTGCAGAGTGCCTTTCATGTTCTTTCAATCTTTTCTTTTATGTGGACACATTCAAACTTTAAATGATTTTGTTTTTATTTATTTATCTTTCTTGTTTGTTGTTATGCTTGAATATATTTACTATCAATCATGTTACCACCTACATGGGTCAACCAGTGCATCAATAATTCCACTCGAAATATCACTTCACGTTTGTTGGACCATGATCTGCTTAGCTTAGGAGTAGGAGTAGTGTTTTATTTCCTATTTTGTTTTTCTTACTCTATTTTTCTTTGTCTCACTTCTTTTGTTTGCTTGTGGACTTGTAGGATTAGTTTCCATACAAAACCATTTTTGGCCTCTTGACATAAGTAGGGTGAAATCCAATAGGAGCTTGTAAAGCTATCAACACTTGGTTATCTGTCTATTTCTTGTCTTTATGAGGATCTTGTCTTTTTTCTAGTCAATTGTTACACAAAATTTTGTCACTCTCCTTATACTCCCCGTCCACTATCCTGGAGGACCTCTATAGTGAACCCCACATGCTTTCCTCTCATGAAGAAACTCCCACTATGTCCCTCTTCATGAGCATAACAATTCCCTTTTGCATCATTTCCCAAAAATCTTTTGTTTATCCCAGTTTACAAGATTGGCGCTAATGACCTGTGTCCTCCTTGTGTCGATATGTAGGGATTATAACTATCCCTAGTGCTGATCAAATCGACTGAGCCCTTTCTCATTTGTGTTGATCCTCTTTTGGAAAGTTTTCTAAATATGGAGCCAAAGCTTCCAACTCTAGAAGCTTTGCAATGGAAGTTTGGTAAATCGTTAGGCTGGATGGAGTGGAGGAGGTCAGTTTGGGCTTGTTTCCCTTATTAGGATGGAATTAATCCAAGGGAGAAGGCCTTCTCCCATGAGAATATGAACTATCTCCCATTGATCTAAGCTATAAAAACCTCTCTTTTTCCCAAGCAAAAGCTAGTTTTTAATTTGGAGTTAGAATAATCAGCAAGACATCTATAGTCTGAAGTTTTCTAATGTATGTTTGAGGGAGAATAGTGTGCTTTGGTGTGATTTGAGACTAGAAGGAAATAGGCCCTAAAACCTACATTGTTGGGGGCTGCCCAGTGGAAGTGTGGGAACCCAGATACATTAGAGGAGACCAGCAATGTCAAGGCAGTGATTGTAATTTCTTTTTTATTTATATAAATGAAACTATCGATTGATTTCCTACATGAAGTGTCATTTTACATCTTTATGGCTTAATGTTCCTTGACTTGTTAAGTAGGCTTAATATAATATTGTATGCTATTACATTTGTTGTTTGTTTTTGTTCACTTGTTTCAGGTGTTCGAAGCAAGGAAATGAAAGATAGTTGGACCGAGGAAGCATGATCACTACCAAGCGGAATAGAATTCTAAGAGGTAGGTCATCTTAATTGATTCTAGCTTAAGGAAATATTCCGCAGATTGTCTGTTTGTGACTAGACGTGCTCTCTCAGGCTAGAGGAATTGTTTGTGTCCGCACCTAGAATTTACCTGTATCACAAATTGGTGAACCCACTGGGGAACCAATGCTTCTGTTTAATTGATTGTAATTTCATGGTTTTGTGTGAACTCTTCTAGTATCACCATTTCCCTCTAGTGTTCTCTTCTTTGTCTAGTTTACTATTATGAATCTAAAATTTACAGTAGAAAGTCTGGCTTTTACTTGAGGAATTTTTTATTTTTTCCTTTGAATCCTCAGCTAGCGCGGTTTTTCCTAAAACTGTCGCGCCAATCGGATCAAGTTTCTCAAAAATAGACCCCCTTCTAGCACTTGTTGTCAGTTAGGCCGTCGTGCCAATGCCTGTGGGTGGAGATTAGGGTTTACCCCAAATCTCAACCGATGTGTCTTTCTCTCCTGATTTCTGCCTCTTAGCTTGTTTTAGACTATTTCTCCCTGACTGGAAAGCTTGATTTGGCTTGGTTTATGTGCTTGTTTGTTTTCATTTTTTTTCTTGATTTCTTGAGTCTTTGGATGGTTAGTAGCTCTAAGACATCTAGGTTGTCATCCATTCAGCTAATTGTGAACACAGTGAGTCAGGTTGTTGGTGAATTTACTCCTTGCATCTCGTTTGTAGTCCCCTTATTGCTTTGATCTCCATCATTCAAGTTTGAAAAGTTATCATAATATTGTTTAAACATCTCTTTTCCAGCATAGATCACATTGCTTGTCTTGTTTTTTGGTAGAGTCATTGCATCATTAGTTGCGAAGAAGTTCTTTTTGTGTATTTTCATCTATCTCGGGATTGATTGTCTCGAAAACTTTTTCATTGAACTGTTTTACAAAAAAAAAAATTCCTTTTTGTCATTTCATCAAAAGTACACAATTCTAGTTTGTTGCATCAATATGTTACATTAGTTAGCATCATTGAAGACTAGATTTTCATTTTCATTTGAAAAGAAAAAAAATTCTCTTTACTTTTGAAAGGATTGCTTGAAGTGCACTTGTTAGGAAAATAGCAATTAGGAAGGGTTTTTTACATTATTTTGTTTTCAAAGAGTAAAGTAGTGAAAAATTCATTTTTCTCTCAGTTGGTTGGTTGTTTTCTTTTGATTGTGTTTTCTACCCTCTCTAGCGTAAAAAATTCATCAAGTTGAAAGACTCTTGTCTCATTTAGCTGCATATAGGATTTTTTGAGTCACATCGCTAAGGCCTGAAAACCAAGACATAATTCAAAATAAACTTTAAAATGAAATTGATTAACATAAGGCACATTTGAAACCTAACAATCACATCTAGAAGGTCTAGACTAGAGATATGTTCCAACGTCTTTAAACCTAGCAGTTTTCGTTTTCTTTGGCACTAGATAATGATAGTATGGACTTGTGCTCCCCATACCGCCGAGTATATGAAGGGAGACCCCACTAGGTTACAATCGTTTATCCATAGGAAGCTAAGTTTGTTACCTTGTAAACATGATATACCATACATAGCATTCGGGGAGATCGCTTGGCCATACTTCTCGGTTCGTTGGGAGGTATTCTGCAATTCACAGTTACCTAGTAATCCTTTTTACCTAAATCATCCTGAGTAGTAATTTGATCCTTTTGACTCTTAAAAAATTGTTGCGCATAATCTAATAACATCCTTGTTAGTATTTTCTAGACCAAATTGTGAGTATTCCTTTTAAAGTACATTTAAAGCCTTGGATTTTATCTCTCTTTTCCTGTTAATTAAGATGAAGCCATCGTGGCTGAACCATCCAATTCACCTACTTCCTCTTACTCTACTCTATCTGAAAGATTGTCTGAGGAGCCATTTCCTGCATTATTGCAGTCACTTGAGGCCCAAGGTGCTGAACTTGTAATTGTTATGAGCATTCAGCCTTTTTCATCTCATCCTCCACCTCCCTCAAATACTAGGTCACTTTCTGATATTGGCCCGAAATCTCTGGATAACCCTATCCAGACTCCCAAGAGTCAGCCGACTACTGACGATCAGCTTGGACTAGTTGTTTTTCCTCTGAATCCTTTGTTTGACCCTATTGTGATATCACCACAACGTTCGTATAGTCCGTACGATCAGTCGGATACTCCTTTGGAATTATCCCCTTGAACATCTTTGGTTCTTCATCATCGCTTGTTTTTGCCTATGGAACCTAAAGGCGAATTTCTAGTCTCCTCTCTGGGACACTCGGATGTTTCCACTCCACACACTATCGAACAAGAAGAATATCAGTTTCCTCCTATTAGTTTCCACTACACGGGAATCATTCCCATTAGTTTTTATCGAGACTTACCTCCTAATTATGTGACTTTGGCACAGTTGGTCTCAGGTACACCTAGTGTCTCTTCACTTTATCATAATCCTGTTTGGGCATCTGGTTCTATGGCTACCACGGGTTCGTTCATTCGGAACATGAACCCCCAATAGACGGTGATTTCTGCAGATACTTCAGTCTCGATGCAACCCACCATTTTGAACCCTCTTGTCTCATCAGTCCAAGTCACTCGTCTAGTGCAACTGATGGTATCGAGTCCTGCTTTTGTCAATCCTTCGGTCCCTCCAGTAAGTGTACAGGCTGTGCCAGCACTTGGGGAAGAGAATCTAAATGTATCTATGGTGTAGCTCACAGGCTCACATGGTTAGGGTGAACCAGCCTTCTTCTAGTGCTATTCAAAACCCTGTTGGTCCTGCTAGATCAAGCAATGTCCAGTACCAATAGGTCCAAAATCCTGTTGGTCCATCTGGGTCAAGCAATTTCCAGTATCAACAACCTTATGAGGCTCAGGTTTAGTACTCAATAACTTATGTTCCATATGGTTCTGAAGGAATGGTAAATCCACCTTACATCCTTCAGTCTGGACAGTACATTCAACCTGATCTGACCATAATTCCTGGTGGCTATGGCCAGATACAATTTGGAAAATTTCAAGGTTTCAATCTGGGAACTATCTAAGTACCCTTGTAGCAGCAAGTAAAACCTCTACAGTGACAACGGTAACCTTCGCTGCAGGAAGGGCCATCCATGCAGTAGCAGGGGCTGATGATGCGGCAGCAGGGGCCACTACAACATCCATAAGGGTAACCCTCACAGTAGTCGTAGCAAACCATGCAACCGCAAATATAGTATGTTCAGCAAACCTCCCAACCTGTGTCTTCGCAAGGCCAACCTCTGGAGCAAAACGGACAACTTTTGCAATAGTAAGGACAACCCTTGTAGTAGTGAGGTTAACCCAGATAATATCAACCCCTATATACATATCAACAGGGGCAACCTTTGCAAGGACAAGGTGAGGGTCAAGTCACAAGGTCAGGGTCAAGTCCTACAACAGTAGGCCCAAAATCCTCATGTCCAAGGGCAATAGGTTCAAAATCCTTTTGTCCAAGGACAACATGTCCAAAATCCTTATGTCCAAGGCCAACAGGTTCAAAGCCCATATGTCCATGGACAGTAGGTGCAAAACCCATATGTCCAAGGTCAAGAGGCTCAACAACCTTTTAACCCATATGTTGCTTATCAACAACCTATGGTTGGAAAATTTCAAGGCTTTCAAGGTCACAATTATCATACGAGTAAGGTAACCTACAATGGGGGAAAATCAAATTCTCTATGGACAAAACCCTTCACTATGGGGAGAAAATCCTTACCAGTAGGGTCTGGCTGCTCTACTTCGACCTGATTATCGACCTCCAATGCCTTTCAATACTCAATTTTCATTCTTGGCTACACTAGAGTTGTCAGATGTGTCTCGACTCACGAATGATCCATTTATTCATTCACCCTACTGGCCTATGGTCTTATCCAAGATCCCTAGTGATTGTTTGAAGTTCAATGGGAAAGGAAAAGAAGCTCCTCAAGCCCATGTAATGACATATCACCTCTGGTGCTCTTCGAATTCCTACATTGATGATTCTATTCATCTCCATCTCTTCCAAAGAACTTTCACAGGCACTACAGCCAAGTGGTACATCGAGCTCCCTCAAAGTACTTATTATGACTTCAACTCTTTAGCCATGGCTTTTCTCACACATTTCCAATTGCCGATTTTATATGAAACAAACACTTATTTTCTTACATCACTCAAGAAAAATACTGCAACCCACATCTCTGATCACATCCATGAATGGAGATGTAGGTGTCACCTAATCAAATTCAATATTGTTGATCAGTTACTGGCCAAATGGTTCACCAAATCATTCGTTGCTCCAATTTCTCGTGATATCGCTATGGGTGGGTGTGTCATGGAGGAGCAAGCCATTTCTCATGCCCAGTACTTGGATATTGTTTACTCTCATTATGGTACTTTGTATGAGTTATTACCCGATGATCCAAGGCCATCATCTGATCCAACAGAACCGAAGTCACAGGCTACATCTCCTGTTGATGGAGTAATTGGTTCAGTGTCCTAGGCCCCTGCAAAATATTCTTCCAAATAGAAGTCTACCTCAAACACTGCTTCCAATAGTCCCTCTCATAATCCACCTGGCCCTGGTGAAACGTTAGAGGTCCACATTTTTCATTCTACCACAGTGGACAAATCCTCGAAAGGTAAGAAGAAAAGCAAAGGAAAAGGAAAAGCCTATGCCCCAAAATAGGGTCCTCCTAAGTTGTCTGCAGGTTATGCTTCCCAATGGAAACCTAAGTATCCATGCCTCATTTGTGAGGAAGATCACTATGCTAAGGATTGTCCCAAAAGATATAATATTATTCAGTTGCTCAAAGGGACCTTAACTGTCCTAAAAGAGCCCTTTCCATCCCAGCAGACCCGAATGGTATACTAGCTTCAATCATCTGCTTCCTCATGTTCACAAGTGCTCATGATAAGTACATTGGTTAACATGGCTACCAGAACAAAAGATTATCAAACTCTTACTCTGACAGCATGGAAAGAAAAAGAAGGTGCCCCTTCTTCTTCCACCCAGTCAAGTTCTGGTCCTCTCCATATAGAGTGACCTAATCCTGACTTTGCCATTCGACCACCTTCTCGAAGTGTGTTATGAAAGACCTCGTACACTCCAAACACTCGAGCCGCTCAATATTATAACATTGTTGAGGATTTGCCTCAAGTGCCATCAGCTATGTCTCCTCTCAAGGTCCTTCAAAGTTGTCCTTCTCAGCAGAAATCATTACTATCGGCTATTGGGGGTATTGATCTTAATGATTCTAATATTATTTGTTTTGACTTGGAAAACCACATTCCACATTTGCCTCATCAAATTGCCTTTCTCATTCAGGTCATCATCCATGAGAAAACCATTCACAAGACCATCATCGATGAAGGTGCTTCCACCTGCATCTTATATGTTGCTTTTTGGAAGGAAATTGGTTCTCCTACTCTGAACTAGCCCCCTAAAACTTTGAAAGCTTTTGACAGGCGCAATTTGTAACCATTTGTTTTCTTACTTGAACTTGCCATTACTTTGGAGGGCAAGATAGTGCATGTCAAAGTAGAGATAATCTCAATTATAATCTTCTACTCGAACAGAGTTGGACACATGCCATGCATGATGTAGCCTCCTCCTTGTTCCATGTGATTCATTTTCCCCATCAAGGTAAGATAGTCACCGTTGACCAACTATCCTTCTTTGCCTCTTCATCCTTGAATGGCAATGTTCTATATGTCAAGCACACTGGTGCTCCTTATGAGAGTGTGGGGGTAGGAATATTTAAAGGTCATACTCTGATGGGTATCTTTCTGCTCCCACCTCCTCATGTTGCCTCTGTTAACATGATTTTGGTCAAGTCTGATCCTTGGATCATTCCCTCTCTAGTTATTGTTGACAAATGGGGTGAGTTAATGTCAATAAGTCCCACTGAAATTAATACGTGGAAATTATTTCAGCTTCACCTTCGGTCTCCTCTAATTATCTTGCTTCAAACACCTCTCTTGATGCATATTCTCAATCCCCATGGCTTGGTGCTTTGGAATCTCCTGATCCCTTAGCTGAGACTTTTCTTTCTAACAATAGTATCATGGAAGTAATGTCTCTAGAATAAGTACCTTGGAATGATACTCATCATTGTTCCTCATTCTTGCCTAGCTCGACAATCTTGTCTACTTGTCTCGAGGATTTGTCTTCTTAGTTCCCCTCCCTACCACTTCGGACACCGATCATGACTCATGAAGTTTGGCCGGAAGGGAACATGGGTAACATTACCCAAACAATGACAATTTTTATTTCTATCAAGCCTGGTGTTATTGAAAATATCCATATCGGGGTAACTTGTTCTCTAGAAGAGATCAAGATCTATACTCATCTGTTCCAAAATTTCTGCGATGTTTTTGCATGGTCATATGAAGAAATGGCTAGCATTGACCCAAGTATAGTCATGCACAAAATATCAAATTATCCTCATGTGAAGCCTATTCGCCAACGGCTCCACCCAATGCACCCTAGAAAAGTGGTCATCGTTAAGGGTGAAGTTGAAAAACTTCTCAAAGTTGGATTCATTTATCCAATCCCTCTTACAGATTGGGTGTCCAATATCGTGGCAGTGAAAAGGAAGCAACGCATGATCCACATTTGAATTGATTACCATGATCTCAATCATGCCTATCCAAAGGATAAATACCCCACTCCCTTCATTGATAAAATCATTGATGAATGTGCTGGGAGTGAATTCTTTTCTTTCATGTACAATTTTTCTGGCTACAACTAGATCAACATTTCTCCAGTTGATCAAAATAAGACAACCTTCATCTATCCATGGGGTACTTTCATGTACAAAAATCCCCTTTGGCCTTAAAAATGTTGGGGTTACATTTCAGAGGGAGATGTCTTATGCATTCCATAACATCTGAAACATCATTAAGCCTTACTTGGATGACCTTCCTGATCATTCTTGTAAGCGGCGTGATCTTCCTGATCATCTCCAACAATTTTTTCTTCATTTCCAACACTACAACATTCAGCTCAATCTACATAAGTGTTTCTTTTGTGTTGAATATGGACAAATCATTGGATTTATTGTCTCTAAGGCAGGGATTTTCCTTGATCCTCTTAAAGTCAAGGCCATAGTTAATTTATCCCCTCCATCTTTGTTACACCAACTACAGAGTCTGCAGGGAAAAGAAAATTTCCTCCATCATTTTGTACCAAATTATGCTAAGTTGGCTAGGGGTTCACCCGATTGCTCAAGCAAGGAACCCCATTTGTTTGGGATGAAATTTCCCAAAATTCTTTCAATGACCTCAAGGTTGTTCTCATAAAAGCTCATTTGTTGCATCCCCCAAATTATCAGCGAGATTACTTCCTTTATCTCGCTGCAACTGCTAGCACCATCACCATGGTGTTGGTACAAGATGATGATGAAGGAAATAAACATGTTGTTAACTACCTCAGTCACAATATCCTTGACACTGAGACATGTTATGCTCATGTCGAGAAGTTGGCTTTGGTTGCTGTCCAGGTTGTTCGACACTTTCGACACTACATTTTCCTATGCACTACCATTGTGATTTCTGAATTCAACCCCATGACCTACATCCTAACTCGTTAGTTGCTAGGGGGCAAGTATTCTAAATGGGTTTTCATCCTACAAGATTTTGATTTGGTGTTAATGACTTCCAAATCTAAGAAATCATTGTTTTTTTCCAAATTGATTTCCTCCCTTCCTTCTGCATCTCTTCCTACTGGTGCCACTAAGTAGCTTCCAGACGAGACTCTTCTCCTGATTAGCACCCTCGACCCATGGTACAGTGATATCATCATGTATCTCCATACATACACCTTCCAGTCTATGTTGACTAAGGATGATCGTTGACACATTCAGCATCACTCCCAACCCTACCGTATTATTGGAAATACTTTATACTGTGATGATCATATGTTTGGACATGCTATTGCTCAAAAAATACTTCACATTGGTTACTTCTAGCCCTCCATCTTCAAGGATTGCATCCTTGTTGTTTGCAAATGCCATGAGTGCCAAATTTAGCAACAAAAAATGCAAGCCTCGCCCACTTAGCTACACCCCGTTATTACCGTTGGTATTTTTGCCAAATGGGACATCAACTATATGACATGTAACCCTTGTTCGGTCAGGGGGCATGACTATATTATTGTTGCTATGGATTATTTCACCAAATGGTTTGAAGCGATGCCTACATACTGTGTAGATGATAAAATGATGACTTAATTTCTTTTCAATCACGTTATTTCTAGGTTTGGAGTGCCTCAGGCCATTATCACTGACCATGGCTCCCACTTCTACAATTACATGATGGCTGAGCTAACCTCTACATTGCGTTTACGCCATGATGGATCAACCCCATATTACCCTCAGGCCAATGGCCAAGTTGAAGCTATCAACAAAGTCTTGGTTACAATGCTTCAATGCACCATTGGGATGCATAAGTCAAATTGGCATCTCATGCTCTTTTCATCTATGTGGGCTTATCAAATCTCGACCAAGGATGCAACTGGATTTACACCATTCTAGCTAGTCTACGGTCTGGAAGCAAATTTACCAATTGAATGCAAAATTTCATCCCTCAAGCTGGCTTTCGAACTTCTCCCTGAGACCTCACCTCAGGAAGAGCATCTCCTGTATTTAGAATGACTGGACAAGACTCACCATCTTGCTACTTTGGACATCGAAGCACAGAAAGAATGAGTCAAATCCCATTTTGATCAGTTTGTTTCTCCTCGAGATTTTTTCAAAGGCGATTTGGTCCTTCTGTATGATCAATCTAATGATAAGTTGGGGGTAGGCAATTGTGAACCCATGTGGCATGGGCCCTACATTGTTAAATGTGCATTACAAAAAGGGGCCTATGAACTTATTGATTACGAGGGAAATCCCCTAAACAAGCCCCGTAATCGGCTTTATCTCAAAAATTACTATACTTAGGTCATCTTGCATGGTTACTTTTATGCGATAAGTGTGTCATTCAGTTTTTGTGTAGTGTGGTTTGGTGTGTTGTTTTGCAAGCATATTTCCTACTTATTATGTTTTTTCCTGCTTTTTAGATGTCGATGCCTCCTGACATCGGTTTCGTTGATGGCGCTTGTTGAAGTACCCAGAATCTATCATCTGCGGCATGGGCCATTTATGACCCCCATGGTGAGTTGATTGATCTTCAAGGTATTTGTATAGGAAAAACAACTAATACCATCACTTAGTATAGCATAGTTATCGAATTTTTGTCATGAGCTATTGCTCTTGCCATCTGAGATCTGGTTGTCAACCTCGATTTCCAGCTTGTCGTTCTTCAACTCAATGGGAAATATTCTATCAAAAACCCTTAGATATTGAGAATGTATCTATGTATTTGTTTATTGGAGAAAAATTTTAATTACATTATATATCATCATATTCTTAGACATATGAATACATTGACAGATGCATTAGTTAATTATGTGCTAGATAGACATTTGCAGAACATGTAAAAATAAAAAAACAAATCATTTGTATCATAGTAAGTTGGAAAATATATCATATATATATGTCAATAATGTTTGTCATACATGAAAACCCCAAAAAATAATATGTGTGTTTGAAAACATCCATGGCTCGTAGGCCTTATATATTTGTGGCTCGCAGGCCTCAAAAAATGTGGAATGCTAGGCCTATGCACTAAGTAGCATGATGCTCATCATAGAATGTAACTGCTCGGACTACACAAGTCAGCAGTCAGCAGATCGAGTTAGATACTCCCACCGTGTGTCTCTGGTACTGACACGGAATATCACCCACCTGGGCATACTTTGGGATACCATGGGCAAATTCCTCGAGATTCCGCACGATCTCTCCCTCATTATTGCTTCCTTCCTGATAAGGAGTGACATTGAACTAACGAGCAATACGCTTGGCAATTAGGGACATCTCGACAGGGCATTCTGGTCCAACATCTGCATTGATAAAATTAAAATGTCATGAATACATATATTTAGAAAACAATAAAAAACATCAAAACATTAAAAACATTGTTTGTTTTTTACCTTCAACATCAAATTCCACCCCCTTTGGGAGCAATATATCCAGATCTCCGAGGAAGTCGGTACCACTATAAGGCCAATACTCCACAACGATCATTTGTCATCATAGCCATGAGAAGAAGGCAGGCTTATAGGACATATGTTGCCCCCCTATAACCCTGGGCATCAACTCACTCTAACAGACCACCCGTGGGTCTCGTGGCATTGACGGATCCACCTCAGTCAGATGGTATTGGAACAATGGAACCCACTCCAGGAAGAAGGTCACTAGCACAAACCCAAAGGAAAAATGCTTCAGGTTTCCCACCTTAGCTTTTGATAGTTGGCGCTTCATGTTGATTTTCATAGATTCCACCCAGTTAAAAATACTGGGCACTGTGCACTTGATAGCATACATAAAATTTGACTTGTTAGTCTTATGCAGCACTTGGGACCCAACCACTCTGTTGATGGTCAACAGTAACAGTCTCAACACAAGATCCCAAATAGTTGCGATCTTGATCCTGCCACTTTTGGATTTGAGAGCTTTTGGGAAATGTTCAACAAGTAGCATGGACACACTTTCCCCAATCAGCCTTGACCCATATAGGTTGACTAGTTCCCCTCTCTGAGACAACCTTGTTATGAAATAAATGTTTGAAGTCTCCAACCCCATCTCTTGGTCACCAATGATGAAAATTTCTTGATTTATGTCCCACTAATCAAGTACCGTAGCAGCTCGGGTTGAGCCCACATCCCTGGTGTGAGAGACATGAGGATCCCACAGTTCCTCAAAGCCTCCAAGTAATTTGGATCAGCTATTGCTTGAGTATCTATATCCTCATGCTCTCGTTCTTTCCAATCCACCATTTTCAACGATTTTCTTCCTACAAAAACCATTTAATCAAGTCAATGATCATCTTTTGATGGAGAAATTGGGATTCAAGTGGTCAAATTGAGAATAAAAACATGTTTTTCCTTTTCTCATGGCACTAGCACCACCGTCTTAAAAACAATGACACCGACAGTGAGATTGGTGGTTTTGTTAACCCCCAGTCGACGCAAATTTGTTCCCAGAAATCGCAATGACTGAGGGCGAACTTTTTTTGCCAAATCCTTCCCATGAAATCCAAAAAATGGATAAAAACAGGTAAAAATAGTATGAAAATGGAGCTTAAGGTCTTGGCTCTTACCTATCGCTGAAGGCTCGGCAAGTGACTTCCCAGATCTCCCGCAATCTGCTCTAAAAATATTAGGGCACAAAAGGGTAAAAAGCTCTTCACACAAAGGTAAAATGGTAAATGGTAAAAAATAATTACTCTTTCCCCTTTTTTATTCATTTTTTATGAAAATATCAGGTCTTTTAAAGTGTTTTTGACCTATTTTGCCTTAGAACTACATAATGAATTTACCTTTCTTGTGCAATGACAGGTGACGAATTTTTGATGATGATACTCGAGTCTCATTTAAGCTCTTTTATTGGCTCGTAAAACTCAAATGAAAAGATAGTCGATTATTTTTCCCTTTTGGCTCGTTAAAGGAAATAAAATGGTGGGGTCTACTTTAAGCTCTTTTCTGACCTTTTAAACACAAACATATTGCTGAGCTGTTGTCATTTTGAACTTGTTAAAGGATGCAAAACATCATTTACCCAGTATACATTTACCCCTTTTTCGGGCTAGGATAAACTATTTACAAAAAAGATACTACTTAATTGGAATGGCCAAGCAGTTCTCTCAAGTATCATTTTCTACCTTTTCGAGCTCGAGAAAAAGAAATGTATGAAAAGGGACCATGTGAAGTTTTATTTTCCGTGTCTTTTTCAAACTCTCTAAATGTGAAAAAGATACTAAGTTACACCTTTGTTGGAATCGTTAAAGAATTAAACGACATCGGATTCATCACCATGACGAACATGGGCTTCTCCTTCCTAGGGCTCATTAAAATTACTAGTTCAAATTCATCTGAAGGATGAACTTACACTGCAAGCACATGCTATCCCCTTCAAGCTTGCAATAAAAAATAATTGGGGTACCTGCCATAAATGGTGGGAGAAAATTGGAAATCCTATTAGTCGTGTCGGCAACTCACTCTTGAACATGACACTCTATGTTTCGTGGTGGGTTGGGATACCCTCCCTTCATCATTTTCTTTCCTAGGTTGGGTCATTCACTTGATTTTCCGTTCAATCTTTTCCGTGTCATCATTGTTGATCTAAAGATGATCTGAGGTTGTCATTGATGTCAACCCAAGCAGCACCAAGAGCTACCCTAATCTTGCAAGGGAATTTTTACTTGATAAATTACTCTATTTTGAGTCAAGGATCTTCTAGATAGACTCTACTTGTCGAGATGTTTCCATTGATATATGGCATGCCAAGTAATTCTTCACAGTTTGAGAGATATTCATGTTTAAAGTAAGTAACCCCGGTTAGTGGGATAAAACACTATGGGGTTGTGGCATGGCACTCATAATTGGTTTTTCCATTGAATAACAATTAATTGATAGTTTTTTAAGCTCCTAAAATCCCTCCAACATTCTCTATAGAAGCCCCTCTCAACTCTATAAAAAGAAATCTAATATATCCTCCAAATGTAGCGATCGTGGCATTTTCACTATAACTTCATTTTTGTGAAGTCTTAGATTCTAAAATTAAAACCCATTTGATTCAAAATCCTAATGAACATCTTGACTGATTTTCAGATCTTGGTTTGGTATGTTGTCGGAGATATGATCTGTGGAATTTAGGGATTTTATAGGCTTACGAATTTCATCTCAAAGAAGTGACCTTAGGAAAATCGTCATAACTCTCTCTCTGAGAAGAGGATTGAAATTCTGTAAAATGTAGAGGATAGTGCATGGACTATATTTTTCTATATATCAATTTCAGAGCTGAAGGAGGAAATAGTGACACGTGGCGCATCGTACAAGTTCTCTCTACTCAACTAGTCCATAATTAGGTCATTTTGAGAGATTGGACATAACTTTGTCTTGAAGAGTCCATATTGGGTCAGACCCATGGCATTGGAAAGAAGACTTAGAGGGCTTCTGTAGGACTAAATAACAAATGTTGGGGATCTGAAATCATAGAGATACATCAGATTAAATATCGTGCTCCTAGAAGGTAAGAAACACTAGATCAAGTGTTGTCAAGGGGTGCAAAGGACCAGACTTTCTAAGGAAACAAAGAGAAAGGTGTAGCAAAATGATGTAGCAAAGGTAAGATATAGATAAGTATCTTCTGTATATGCATGTTCATATCTTAAATTCATTAGGTTCTTTGTATTCCTTTTTTTTTTTGAGCACTGACATATGCTCTACAGGATGAAGTAAGATTCTCTATTATCATGTCATGGGTATTTGCTTGAAGACTTTTTGCAAGTATTATGTATTCATCAAGAGAAGACTCAATACATAATCTAATGTTCTGAAGAATGAGAAAGGGTAGCATGAAAAGAGCAATAATGAAAGTGCAGAACAACAACAATAAGTTCACCACATGAAGTCTTCTATTGGGTGTGGAGCATGATTGTTCAGAGGTCTTTCTTTCAGCCGGATGTATACCCCAGGAAGTTTGTCCACCCCTCCACGTGGGGGGGTGTGGGGGGGCACTTGTTCCCCCCCCCCCCCCCCCCCGTAGGGGTTCGAGGGGGCAGATCCCCCCCAGCTGGGGGGTCCGGGGGCCAGCGGTCCCTCAACAGGGGTTTCAGGGGTAGTGCCATCGAAGCTAAAAATAGATGTAAAATTGCGTTGTAAAAGTATGGTAATTTCTAGTCAATCTGAGCCATTACAGTTTTTTACCCTAGAAGGAAACCCCTCTCTTTGTATGAGGGCATTGTATTGAGGCTGTGTAATAGATGTGTATTCTCTGAGAAAGAAACAAAGAGGTGAGATTGCGAGAGAAAACAGAGGATATTACAGCGAATCTGTTGTAGGTTGTGTCTCTTCATTTTACTGGATAATAGAAAGGAAGGACTGGCTATTCGGGGTGGACGTAGCCCAAACTAGGTGAACCACGTATATCTCTGTCTCTCTTGTTTTATGCGTTTCCTGTGTTTATATTTCTGCAATATTTTATGTGTTCCATTGCTCTGTAATATATAATTTTCTAACAATTGGTATCAGAGTCAAAGGTTTATTTGGCTGATAAACTCATAGGAAAGAAGGGTTCCTATCTCGAGTGGGATCAATGGTGGAAGATGGTAAGTGTTGAGATTGCAACAAGATGCTGGAGCTTAGTGAAAAGAGACGCCTTCACTAAGTGGGCCCGCAGGCTATTTTTGGCGCAAGTCTATTTTTAGACATATGGATCATGTCTATGGATTGCAGGTTGTTGTTTATGGATGATTGATAAAGTTGGAAAAAATAGATGGACTTCTATTTTTAGACCACAGCGGAGTGACACCACATCGGAGTGACTGCTCAGTCTAAATATAGAACAGTCAAATATTATTAGCTCATAATAATATTTAGACTATAAACTTTGTCTTATTCTCTTCGAGCACTTCAGGATGAGCTACGGATGTGGTACATGCAGATCCCAGAAGGAAATACGTGGTTACCTATGGGATGACTAATATTTGCATGCAGGACTTCAGTTAGAACTCAAGTGAGTTGAGTTTAGTTGACTGGAGGTGCAGTTGATGGAGTTGTGTTCAGTTTAGCTTTGTTAAACTGGTTGTATTTAGTCTAACTGGCAAATAGACTAGAGATGAGTTGGGTGAATTAGTTATTAATTAATTCACAAGTTATTAACTCATAATACAACTAATGAATACATCAGTTTAACTCAGTTGCATGTCAGTGCATGTTCAGTTCAGCAGGGACAGGTGTTAGAGAATCAGATTGCTATCAATTGTGACTATAGTTGTGCACCAGATCTTGCACAAATCAGGGGATTGAGTATGCCAATGAGTGTTGGCTCACGTATTTTCCCAATTGTAGCTTTGTGCTCACGTGATTTTAGCCAAGGAAATACGTGGTTGCCTTGGAATTATCATCAGTCTTGAGCAGGTATTGAGCAACGGAGCAGCAAGCAGCGAAGGAGCATTTGAGCCAGCGATTGATTTCAGATCTGAGCTGTATTGTGTGTAACAGAGGTGGAGATACTTGTGAGAAGTATTATGTTGTGTAATGTTACATGACTCCATCATTAATATACAGATAGTTGGGGTTTTTAGCGAGATGCTTTCCCCGGGATACATACTGTGTTAATGTGTGAATGCTCTTGATGTTTTATTGTTATTGATGCTGCTATATTGATGATCAACGTAGAGGACCTTATGTATTGTGTATGTTTTCCGCAATAGTACATGATCAGGATAATCTCCATTGAATATGTGTTAAATTATTCAAAATTTCTACAGTAAGTTTAGGGTCGAGAAATTTAACGGCCAAAACTTCTCGCTGTGGAAGATGTAGATGGAAGACTATCTGTATCAGAAAGATCTGTACCTACCATTGGGCGGAAAAACAAAGATGCCACTGGGTATGACAGATGAAGAATGGAACCTTCTCAATAGAAAGGCACTCAGAATAGTACACTTGTGCCTCGTAGTGTCAATCACCTTCAACATTTCGAAGGAAACAATGACAGAGGGTTTAATTAAGGCGTTGGAGAAACTATATGAAAAACCCTCGGCCTCAAATAAGGTATTTCTTATGAAACAGTATATAATATGAAGATGTCGGAAGGTGGATCTATTGCAGAACATTTAAATGATTTTAATACTATTACAAGTTAGTTATGTTCTGTAGGGGTAAACTTTGATGATGAAGTTAGAGCTCTATTATTCTTGTGCTCATTGCCAGAAAGTTGGAATGGTTTAGTAATGGCCATTAGTAACTCTGTTTCTGGATCTAGTACTTTAATGTTTGATGATGTTGTTGGTGCTATCCTTAGCGAGGAAATGCGATGGAAAAGCTCTGGTGAGACATCAGGTAATCCTTTGAGTGCAGAGTCTAGGGGAAGAAAAATGGAAAGAGGAAAGAGCTCAGGATATCACAATAAATCAAGGAAAGGCAGATCTAAGTCCAGATCGGGGATAGTGTGCTGGAAATGCGGAAAGAAAGGACACCTAAATAAATACTATAGATCTCGAAAATGAAAATAAGGAGATGCACAATAAGAAAACAATCATGAAGCAAATGTGACAGAACAGGTGTTACAAGATGCTTTGATTCTTTCTTTTGAAATATTACTAATTCCTAGGTGATAGATTCAAGGGCCTCATTCCATGCCACACCTGATAAGAAATATTTTCATGACTATGTTCAAGGAGATTTTGGGCAAGTCCATTTGGGTGATGATAAACCCTGTAAAATTGTTGGAATGGGTAAGGTTCTTGTAAAACAGCAGAATGGAAACCAATGGCTACTATAGGAGGTAAGGCATGTTCCAAATCTGAAGAAAAATTTGATTTCAACAGGGCAGTTAGGTGGTGAAGGTTGTGTGAGAAATTTCACAGATAAATCTTGGAAGGTCACCAAAGGAGCCTTGGTAATAGCAAAAGGCGAAAAGATTGGTACATTGTATTTATGCAATGGTATTTCTAACTTTGTTAATGCTTTAACTTCCAAAGGAGTAGATGCAGCATTATGGCATCATAGGCTCCGACACATGAGTGAAAAGGGGATGAAGATTCTTCACTCAAGGAATTTGTTGCCGAGTTTGAAGAATGTTGATTTGGACTTTTGTGAGAATTGCATTTATGGAAAATATAAGAGAGTCAGATTTCTCAGAGTTGGGAAAGAAAAGAATAGTGAAAAATTAGAGCTTGTTCATACAGATGTATGGGGACCTGCTCAGGTATCATCTCTCGATGGCTCTCATTATTATGTCACTTTTATTGATGATGTAACTAGAAAAACTTGGATTTATTGTATTAATAATAAACCTAATGTATTTGATACATTCAAGAAATGGAAAGCTTTGGTTGAGATTGAGATAGGAAAGAAATTGAAGTGTCTCAGATCAGACAATGGAGGTGAATATTGCAACAAAGAGTTTGATAGGTATTGTTCAGAGCATGGAATTCATAGAGAGAAGATAGTTCCAATAACACCACAAGAAAATGGTGTCTTAGAAAGGATGGATAGAACAATCATGGAGCGTGCAAGGTGCATGAGATTGCATGCAGGATTTCCTTTACAATTTTGGGCAGATGTTGTATATACTATTGTTTATCTAATAAACAGAGGGCCTTCAAGTTCCTTGGATGGTGGTGTTCTAGAGGAAGCATGGATAGGTAAAAAGGTAAATTACCCTTTTTTAAAGCCTTTTGGTTGTGAGGCCTTTGTCCATATTAATAAAGAAAATAGAACAAAGCTTGAGGCAAAGTCAAAGAAATGTACCATATATTGGATATGGTGTTAATGATTTTGGTTATCGCTTATATGATTATGAAAATCAGAAAATCATTAGGAGCATAGAAATATATTCAATGAAAAGGTCTTGTATAAGAATCAGTTGCAGGAAAAGAAACAGGAAAAAGAAAACAAGGAATATGCAGTTCTTGATGAAATCACTAAAAAAGTAAAGTTGCCTAAAAATAATAATAATCAACAACCACAACAACAACAATAGGCACCCCAAACACCTGAAAGTGGTGTTAGAAGATCTACCAGGATAAGTATATCCCCTGAACGATACTCTCCTTCATTATATTATTTATTGTTGACTGATTCTGGTGAACCCGAATGTTATGAAGAAACAATGCAGGTTGAAAGCAAGAAGAAGTGGGAGGTAGCCATGGAAGAAGAGATGAACTCCTTAATGCATAACCAAACTTGGGACTTAGTCAGGTTGCCTGCAGGAAAAACTACATTGAAGAATAAATGGGTTTCCAGGCTAAAGGAAGAAGATGGATGAAAACAAAGGTACAAAGCTAGACTTGTGGTGAAAGGGTTTGCACAGAAGAAAGGTATTGAATTTGATGAAATATTTTCTCTTGTTGTTAAAATGACTTCAATTAGAACTATTTTAAGTCTAGTAGCATTTTAATATTTGCATCTTGAGCAGTTAGATGTAAAGGCAGCCTTTCTCCATGGGGATTTGGAGGAGGAGATATATATGCAGCAGCCACAAGGATATGAGGTAAAAGGGAAGGATAAACTAGTGTTCAAGTTGAAGAAGAGCTTGTATGGCTTAAAACAGGCTCCAAGGCAGTGGTATTTAAAATTTAACAAATTTATGTCTGAACAAGGATATACTAGATTTCATTCTGATCATTATGTTTATCTAAAAAAGCAAAATGATGGTAGCTATATTATATTGTTATTCTATGTAGATGAAATGCTTGTTGCAGGGTCTAACATGTAGGAAATAAATGTGCTCAAAAGAAAATTGGCAAATTCATTTGCAATGAAGGATTTGGAAGCTGCGAAACAAATCCTTCGTATGAGAATAACTAGAGACATGAAAAATCGCAAATTAACATTGTCTTAGAATGAGTACATACAAAAGGTGTTGAAAAGATGTAATATGCATAATGCAAAACCAGTTAGTACAACTTTTGCTAGCCATTTCAAACTTAGTAACGAAATGTGCCCAAAGACCCAAGAAGACATGGATTATATGTCTAAAGTTCCATATGCATTAGTAGTTGGAAGCTTAATGTATGCAATGGTCTACACAAGGCCTCATATTGCACATGCAGTGGGAGTTGTGAGTAGGTACATGAACAATCTAGGAAAGGAACATTGGATGGCAGTAAAATGGATTCTCAGATATTTGAAAGGTATGACAAATCAAGCATTATGCTTTGGTGGTTCAAACATTTCTCTACAAGGATATGTCGATGCAAATATGGCAGGTGACAGAGATAATAGGAGGAGCACTACAGGATATGTATTTATTGTAGGTGGAACAATTGTCAGTTGGGTTTCAAAAATCCAAAGTGTTGTTGCACTTTCAACAACAGAAGTAGAGTATGTTGCTACTGTAGAGGCTAGTAAAGAAATGATTTGGTTACAAAGGTTTATGGGTGAATTAGGTAAGGAGCACGATATGGGCACGTTATACAGTGATAACGAAAGTGCCATTCATCTTGCAAAAACTCAGCATTTCATTCCAGGACTAAACACATATAACTCAAGTACCATTTCATACGATCAGTGTTAGAATATGGAGAGTTGATGCTGGAAAAGATACACACTAGCCAGAATCCTGCAGATATGCTAAAAAAAGTTGTAACCAGGGAGAAACTGAGAATATGCTCAGTTTCGATTGGTCTTCAAGGATGATAATGAAGATGAGAAATAGCCAGGTCCAAAGAGGAGTCATTGTCCAGCAAATGAAGCAGCGGTGGAGTTGCTGCAATCATTCTACAAGTGGGAGATTGTTTGGTGTGGAGCATGATTGTTCAGAGGTCTTTATTTCAGCCGAATGTATACCCCAGGAAGTTTGTACACCCCTCCATGCGGGGGGGTGCAGGGTCCTCCCCTACTGGGGGGTCTGGGGGGCAGCGGTCCCTCGGCGGGGGTTTCGGGGGTAGCACCCCCGAAGTTAAAAATAGATGTAAAATTTCCTTGTAAAAGTGTAGTAATTTCGAGTCAATCTGAGCTGTTCATTAGGCAGATGATCTGATGGTAGAACCTATGTTTAGTTTAGGGTTTTTTTCCCTAGAAGGAAACCCTTCTCTTTGTATGAGGGCATTGTATTGAGGTTGTGTAATAGATGTGTATTCTCCAAGCGAGAAACAGAGAGGTGAGGCTGTGAGAGAAAACAAAGGATATTACAACGGATCTACTGTAGGTTGTGTCTCTTCATTTTGTTGGATAATAGAAAGGAAGGACTAGCTGTTCAGGGTGGATGTAGCCCAAACTAGGTGAACCACATATATCTGTGTCTCTCTTGTTTTATGTGTTTATATTTCTACAATATTTTATCTGTTCCATTACTCCGTAATATATAATTTTCTAACATCTTCAAGTCGACATCACTGTATACAAACATTGTAAAAGTATCATTATATAGAGTCATTGTAAAAGCATCTTTGTAAAAGTTGTACAAGTGTCTATCATCCAAGAGTCAAAGAGGAAGTGTTGGGAGGTCTAGGATCATCATTAGGTGGTTGTGTCATAGTTGGAGTAATGGTCTAGTGTGTCATCTTCTTCTACATCATTTTATATCATTGTAAAGTCGACCATTTTCCTTGGTACGGGCGTGCACTCTTCTTTTATTCTTCTATAGGGTGGTAGGGTGGTGCTAGGTTGGTGCATGAAGTCGCCAATAGGGTCAAGCCTGTGAAAAATTCAGGGTGGTTGGGTGGTGCTAGGGTGAGTTGTAGCTCATTGGGTGTTGGGGCATCCGTTCAGTTGACTACTGAAGAATGTCCGGCATTGGAGCATCCATCCAGTGGGAGGTGGAGAAGAATGCTTTTCTAGATTCTAGGAAGTTTGAGCTTTCTTTTCAATTGGATTTGAAGATTAAAGAATTATTCGAGAAGTGTTCGGTGGTTTTTGACCCGAAGGGGGTTTTCCACCTAAATTTTTTGTGCCTCATGTTTTCTTTTATTCACTCTTGTTACTACATAAACATTAATGATAATTGAAGATTAACTAATGCTCTGAAAAGATTTAAAAGTGCTAATTTCTAAGAAATATTGATTCACCCCCTCCCCCTTAATGTTTTCCAACAATTGGTATCAGAGCTTGGTTCCTTCAATAGAAGTTTAACAACTGGAAGGAGATCATGGAGCATACCAAGAATGGTGTACCTCTATTCAATGAAAATAATTATGCACTCTGGAAATGAAGAATGAGGTCTATCTCTTGGCACAAGCTTACAAAGTATGGGACACTATTCAAAATGGCTTTACACCAACCACACATGAACAAGGTAAGAAAATTTTGGTAAATGATGCAAAAGTAAAAAATATTATTATTAGTGGACTTATCGAATCTACTTATCATAAGGTGTTGGGTTGTAAAACTGCCAAAAATGTATGGGACAAGCTTGAGAATATATATGTAGGTGACTCAAATGTCAAAGAATCAAAGCTTCAAATCTACAGAGAAACATTTGAGCAACTCAGAATGAAAGAAGATGACAACATTGTTCCATACTTCCAACATGTTGATGAAATAACCAACAATCTAGAAGGATTGGGAGATCCTGTTGACAACAAGAATATTATACGAAAGATTCTTATAATGTTACCAAGAAGATTCAAACCAAAGGTATCGATCATCGAATACAGTGAAAATATGGACAAACTCAGTAAAGAGGAATTACATGGAGTTCTCATAGCACATGAAATGAGACTTGATGAAGAAGAGGGTACTTCACATCTAGAAACTGATCTAAGAAAACCAATAAGGACAAACAACCTTCAAAGGCAAAGACCTACACCTATACCTGCAAGTGTGAAGAAATGGAAGATGATGAAGAAGGTTTTCCAGATGGAGAATATGTTTACTTTATGAGAAAACTAAAATTTGGTAAGGGAAAATTCAAAGGTAAACTTCCATTGATATGTTTTGGTTGTGGTGAGGTTGAGTATTTAGCAACAAAATTTCGAAACAGAAGTGATGGAAACTCAAAAGGAAATAAATTATTTAAGATATTCAACAAGCAAAGCAAGAAGAAAGGATTCAAAACTAACTTTCTCTCCAAAGAAGACAGCTCATCATCTGATGAAGACAGTGACAGTGAAAAAGAAACCAATGAGATAATATTGTTTATGGCCAAGAAAAATAAATAAGAGGTATCAAATGACAAAGAAGAAGGCTTGAGCATAGAAGAATTTTCTAAGGAGGAAATCAAGCTTATAAAAGAGCTCAAGGCTATGAAGATCCATTCCAATGCTCTTGAAGAACAATTTCAAGGTCTCAAAATTGAAGTTGAAGAACACAAATGTATTGAAGAGTCACTTCAAAAGAAGTTGGAAGAAAGCAACCAAGAAAGGGAAGAATTAGGCGCCGAAGTAATCTTGCTACATAAGGAAGTGAAGAAGGGAAAAATTGTCCAAAACTATGCTAACAGCTCAAGGGCATTCGAAGAACTCATCAACAATCGATGATCTTACAGCGACAAAACTAGCCTTGGTTACAAAGAAGTAGGACCTTCTGCAACAAAATACAAAGAACCTATGAGATATGACAGGCATGTAGACTTCCTTGGACAAGATTCGCAAGAACAGCCTTGGAAGAAAATTCCCCAACAAAGATTTCCATCCAGGTACCAACATATTTTGCATGGCTATTGTTATTCATGTGGAAAATTTGGTCATAAAGTTGTAGAATGTCGCACGTACCCTAGGAACTAGTACAGTTCAAGGAGATTTATCAAATATGAACCTCATAGGGCTCAATGAAACATCAATATAATTGAACATTTAAGAATTAATATTGAATGTTACAAATGTCGAAACTTTGGACACATAGCCAAAGACTGCAGACTTGAAAATCCTCCAGAAGAATCTTCAAAGTCACAGAATGAACGAACATGGAAGAAGAAGAAGACTGATAATGTTAGCTCTGCTACATATCTTTGATATTGGAGGATCAAATGTGAGCTTGGTTGGTTTGGTTATGCTTCGAATGAGCTCGTAATGGTTATTCTTGCCTTTTCCCTTTGCCTCACCCATTCTCCCTTCATCTCCATTTCTTCTGCTTTTCGTCTAAAAAATCCAAGCAAAATTCCTTTTGCTGCAAACCCCTACCGCAAAGGCTAAAACCCCATAAAACCACGCCCATATGACTCTGCACCTCCATAAACTCATCACCTTAACCTTAGCCATTGATTTCTGCCCACCGACCTAACGGCTCCCATCGCAGCGACTTACGCGATTGTTTACCCATCGCCCAATCGTCTCCGTCGAAGATCCAACGACAGTCGCTCTCCCCACAGCCACAAACAGATGGAACGTTAAGGAGAGGGGGAAAATCTTAACAAGTATGTCAAAGGTATATATAAACATCCTTCTCTAAAGAGACAACCTCTTCTTCTCTCAATAAGTCGGGATCCCTCTTCCACCTCATGAAATAAATAAGTGCCTATGCACAGTTCTTTGAAAAATGAAAAAACTTAAATGAATAAAATAAAATAAAGGAAAAAGAAGAGAAAGGCTTCTTACACAGAGAGGTGAAGCAAGTAACTCCATCGGGGTATTGTCTAGGCTTATTGGGAATGGAGCAATGCTTGTGTTCCTAAAGTGACTCTATCGGGGTAATTTCGAGCCCTGTTGGCAATAGAGCAACACCAGAGATGAAACCTAAACTCTGACCATCTAAATTACTTGTGCATCAATATAACTCTCATTCCCAATCGAAACAACTCATTTTACTTGGCTTGGTATGTGTGGTATCGATAAATAGACGGTATGGACTACATCTTTAACTCAAGTTACTGAAGAAGTTGTCACAATCAAAGAATAGAACAATACTGAATAGTTAGACTTGCTTTACACGAGACCAGGTCCATATAGAGAATTTGAGTTCTACTAGTGTGTCTCCAATGTGGTAGCGACTACAACCACCCTCCAAAATTTTACCTATGTTTCATTTTGGAGCCTCCCTCCTAAACCACAGTAGCTCATCTTGCACTAACCCGAGTACTTATGCTTTGATTGAGCTTCATACTTTCCATTATGAATTTTGTTTTATTACTTGGTTTACTATCTAACCCACAAGCTAATCTCTTGACTTGGTTTTCACCTGGTTCTAGGCTTGCCTTAGTGAACTGTGCAATTCTTGAGGGAAACTAGCCTTGCTCTTGGGAATTGTGCATTTTAAACTGAGAGTGGTCCTTAAGCTCCAAAATTATATAGAGCCAATTGAAAACTAGCCTTAAGTTGGGAAATTGCACAGAGCATGAGGGGTAGCCCAAACCCACTCAGCCCAGAAATTGCACAGGACCTCACTATGCTCAGAAACTACACAATGCATGAGCTAGAGAGTTTCCTAGTCCTTCGCAGAACTGTGCAATAATTTAGGGAAATGCATGGCAGCTTTCCCCCCTATAAAAATAAGAAAAATAAATTACAAGAAGCATCCCTAGGAAGGAGGGATTTATTGTTAGTTTCCCGAAGGTGGCACATTGCTATCTTTAGAAGTTTCTGCCAAGTGTCACTTTTGTCCTTGATCTTAGGCATATGTGTCATAAATTCAAATTGGCTCAATTCTATGTAATGGACACCTCTAGAGCTCATTTTTACATTTGATCATTGAGCTCTAGAACTCCTAAGGAGATCAAGGAACCTTCAGAGCATTTTCGTCACTTTTCGGGGTGACTTTTTTATTTTATTATCTTCTACCACTTCTTCTGACGCTTTTTATGGTTTAGCTTGCGAGAGTGTTGTTTCACTTGTTTCTTTGAACGAATGTTAGAGTTTTAACTCATAGAAGTGTTTTTTCAATTTATAGGGTGCCTTTCCCAAGTGTTACGCGAGTTTTCCCATTTTTGCACCAATAGTCGCTCTTGTGGCAACTCCCTTCACATGCTTCTTTTTCCTTCAGTTATATCAATTGTTGCACTTATTTCACATTCACGCATCATCACTTAGTCAAATTTGCACTCATCGTCAAATCATCCTTTAGATCTTCTTGATTTTCACACTCCCCATGGGAATATCTATCTCTTGTTCCCCAGATCTCACACTTCACTACATGCAATGCACAATCTAGGAGCTCAAGGCCTCTGCCTTGACTTCTAGAATTTCACAAAACTTGTCTTGGCTTGGCTCCAACTGTGCATTGCGTAGTTCTAGGAGCCAATCTCCTAGCGTGACCACTAAAACTACACAATCTATAGTCTCTCCCAGGCCCTAACTGAGACTGAACTATGGATTGCGCAATTCCAGTCATCAAGCTTCCACACTAACTATTGAGGTTGTATTGTGTGTAGTTCCCATAGTTAGTCAGCTACCCTTGTTAGTCAAAATTGCACAATCTCTCTCATTAGATTCCCTGATTGATTCTTGATCATGATGTGATGTTAGATTTGTAAGAGTTAATGTTTGCTTACCATGAGTGTCATTTCTATCCGACAGGTACCACACTCGTGAAGCACTTCTCTCTAGTAGTAATTATACCATGGCACCAAAGAAAGATGCTTTAAGAGAGACCATTGAAAGCAGTACTAGGGAAACAATTGAGCAAGCTCCAATTAATTGGCCAATATATGCAGACACTCAACTACTCATAGAAAAAGAGTCAACACTAACATGGTAGTAAGTCCAACAACAATTGTAGAATGCAACAATCTAGTACAAGATCAAGGAAAGAGGAAGTTGTTGACGTAATAGAGGGAGAACAAAGTTACAGAGTAAAATCAGATTCAATCTTCATGTAAGGATCTTTGGCAGTAGAAGTAAAAGGAAGAAGAGGAAACAACCAACAAAGAAGAGGAAGAGTGAAAATTAGAGTTTGCAGGTAGCAAAACTGAGACTGCAACAAGAAAAACAACAACCAAAGGAAGGATGGGAGCTGAGGAGGAAAGAACAGGAAGAGAAGCAAAAGTGGGAAGAAGAACAAAGGCAAGGTGCAATAACATAGCAAACAACACCAATATAGGTTAATGAGCTAGAATAACCAACAGTCGAGGAAAAGAGTGAACAAATACAGGTTCCCTTGCTAATGCTAAACACAAGAACCAAGTACGACTAGAGATCGATGAGTACATGGAGTAGCTAAGACGAGATCTCACTAGGGAAGACTTGGAGCTAAGCACACATAACATGCAAAAGTACATTGGTGGTCCCGTCACGGTCAACAACATGTTGCACATACTTTAGAACAAGTTGGACACAAGTTAAAAGACCATATACCCGTATGCTATGGAGGAAAGAGTCTACTATCATAAATACACCATCAAGTAGTTTGGGGACATCATCATGCAATACCAAGCTTGGCATCAATATGTGATCAAGAAGCACCAAGTGGAGATTGTCTAGTTGGTCTTACGCCAAATTTCAGAATTATAGTGTTTTGTCTTGTTGGGTTGTCTCTAGCCTATATATTCTTACATTAGTACATGAGGAAAATGTAATGTTATTTTTAAATATGTTGTAAGTGAAATTCCACATGTCATTAGTGGAATGTGAAAGGTCATCATGTTATGTAATGAGTTACTTGTAAGGAAGTTGGAGTTATGAGGGTAGTCAAAGAGGCACAAAGGGGAATGTAAAGGGTCACCCCACCCTTTATTATAAATAAAACCTCATAACTCATAGAACAACCCTTTGGTAGCTAAGATTTTGGCTAGGATTAGGCCTAGAAAAGACTTGGGATTATTGTGAGGAGTCTTGGCTTCTCCACAACATAGAGTGAGTATATTTCTTTGGAGGAGTAGGTGTTCTTGACTGTAATGTTCCACTATTGGGGCTAGTGGTTGTCAATGGTGTATGTATGGATGGAACTTTCACTTATAATATAGTATCAGAGCCATCATGCTTTCATTCATATGTTGTTATTGTAGTTGGATTATTCTAGTTGCTTTAGCAATGTATGTTATTTGACTTATGAATTTTCTTATGAACTAATTTTAATGCAATTGTGTGAATCTTATTGAATGTGTGTTGTTGCATTAACCCATCACTTTAACTTGTTGACCATTTTTCATCTTAGCTTGTGATGTCATTCGGCTCATGTGTTCCTTTCAACTTTTGTACTATTATGTTGACGTTGTTGGACCTGTCAACATGTTAAGGGGATCTCCCTAGTAAGAAGTCCCAATTAGACCTCAGATCATTTGGTGTAGGAGTCTCGGTAGTGGGTCGTAAGTTAATGCCTTGACCGCAATGTCGCACAGAAGCAAGTAAGATAACTTTTCCAGTAGCAAGGGTGTGACTGATGCAGAGATTCAAAGAATGTGTACGAGAGGTTCCAACACTTCGAAGGGAGAGGAAGGTCAAGGTGAGTTCCAGGTTGAAAGGGATTAGTCCCAAATTGGATAGGAACACACCACACAAAGGACATGCACAACTTCTGGTGGAGCAGTCCACTCAGATGTGGCAGTCACAACAACAAGGTAAGATAACATGAACAACACTCATAGATCAATCCAAGATGAGTGTGACGGTTGATATAGCAAGGTTCATGAGAAAGGTCTATCTAATGTCCAGCAAAGTAGTCAACGTGGATGGTGATAGCATTAACAACAAATGCAAGACATTAACAACAAGATTCATATAATTTCATACAAACCAGATCATATACAAGTACATAAGTTAAACAACATATATCATTTAGGAAACCTAAACAGTCCAACTACAATAAAAACATATGCATGAAAATGTGTTGGCTCTTATTATATAAAGAAGTGTAAGTCACAATCATACAATACACCATGTAAACCTACTAGCCCAAACAATGGAACATTATAGCTACATCAACTTGCTCCTCCAAAGAGATGTACTAGCTCTGTGCAGTGGAGAAGCTAAGATATGTTACAACACTATCTAAACCTTCATCAAAATAGTCTTAGTAGAAGCTTGGTTGACCAGAAGCCCATACAATGAGTTGTGAGGGACTATTTATAGCCAAGGGTGGGGTGACCCTTGACATTCCCCTTTATGACAGCTCAACTACCCTAATGACTCTTCACCTACTCTATGATTGTTACATCCAACTGTTGACACTTGACTTACACTTGACATGACTCAACATTACAATGCACATGTACTCATCTGAAACAACATGGCTTGAGCAAGCCTTGCAAGACATCACTAACACTCAGTCCGCTATGGTGAGACCAACTATTTGACATGCTTGTGATGGTGAAGTTGGTGAGCTTATGCCAATCTTGGTTGTCCGTGGTGGTGTGTATGCACCTCATGGTGACATCCTGCTGAAGCGAACTCTTTCTTTCGTTGCAACTGGTGCATTGGTTTGGCCCCTACATCCAACTTGTCTACTAACATGCATATGGTCTTCTTGGGTGTAGCTGAACTTCCAGCACACTAATGGATAATTTATGTTCTGATCTTCAAGTGTGTGCTACTAATCATGCACATCAACCTGCCTAAGTACCCGTTCGGCTCCAGTTGGACTTGCTTCTTGTCTTCGTCTTGGTGAGTGTGTTGAATGGGTTGGATTGCATGCATGCACACAATGACATGCATGTTGTTGAATCCCTTGCATGCAATCAAAAACACTGCTCACCAAGTCTATTCCATGTTAGCTGTTGGGATGGATCTTTAACTTGTACGGGTGCAGTTTTATCTGTGAATGCATGTTGCACTCACCACTGTTCCTGTTCCTGCTGCAACGTATTCATCTGTTTGTGAAGCTTCATGTTCTTCCTGAGTTGTTGCTTTAGCACATGCAACTCCTTCTTTTTTCCATCTTCTACCTTGGTGTGATCTTTATGTCATATCATCACTTCATAGCCGGAGTCTCCAAAGTTTCTTTCATCATCAATGGACCTGTTTGAGTTTGCAACCTTGGTCCACCTCTATGTTGCAACATCCTTCCTCTTGCATTTCATGCATTCATTGAGTTTTCTGCATGTGATGATTTCACTACATTCGGTATGCTTCCTTAAGATTTTATTCATGATGCTGCTTGTTGTGATGTTGCTACTTGATGTCCTTATCTACGAACAACTCAACGTCTTCATGAGTAGGCAAGTTCATAGACACTTAATCGACTGCATCCCCAAGCATGCTCTGAATGATGTCTTCAGCTCTGCTCTCTTGGAAACCAATGTATCTATAGTGCTAAGAGGCAGATGAACACCTACAATACCTAAAGACATGGTAACACTCATAGCAAGCAATCTCTCAATCAAAAACCAAAATGAACATGAGAACTAACTTGCAACATACCTGGGTAAATGATCATGAAGTTTGCATAATTTCAGTCGGGAGGTCAGGGGACCGACTACCAAGACTGCTCAAGGAACAGTATGGGCTATTGGGAGACTGGATGACTGCTAGAACTATGCTATGCATAGTCCATTCTAGCTATTGACTATTGGGATTGCGAAATGCACAATTCCAGTTGGGAAGGACTACTAGCATAGGGACATATTTGTGTAATTTCTGGGCCAAGTAACCACTATCCTCCATAAATGTGCAAAACAGTCTTCAGGGCTAGTGTTGGGTAGGAATGTGCAAGTCTGGAGAGGAAGGTGAGTATTCCCTCCCCAAATTGCGCAATGCAGCCTTAATGAAGGTAGAGTCAGGGCCAAGGTTGGCTTGACTCGCCAATGGGCAACTAAAAGAAAGTAAGTCAGTGAATGCATGGTGACAGTAAGTGATAGCAGAAGTGATTAACAGTGCATGCAAAACATGAATGAAATATTTAGCAAACAGATCAACATACTTGTGGGTGAGGCAGTTTTTCGGTTAGGTGAATGTTCGTGCAAAACAGTTTCATGCATGCGAAAGCAGTGAGATAGCAATGAAAACTAAAACAAAGCTAGGACAACCTAGTATATATGTAAATGACAGCAAGCACTCAAAGAAATCAAGTAAACAATACTCCCATAAGTGAAAACACAAAAAGAGACAAAAATGCAGCGTAAGGCATGGGAAGCAGGCTTACCCCAAAATAGCTAAGCTGAATGTGCCGACTGCTCCTAGATGTGATGTGGGATGTTAGAGCTACAAGGTTGATGTGAGGAATGAGATCTGAAACATCTGGTTGATGAGTTTTGATAACATCAAGGTTGTGACGTGCATATCACGAATCTAGGGGAAGCGACACTTGGTGGGAGGTTTCAAAATTGATCCTTGCATGTAACCTCTAACTGCTAAATATAGATCCTTGAAACAAGGGATGCCTTTTCATGATACCTTGGGAGAAGCAATCCATGCATGAAAGTATTTTTTTCTCAGTCTCGGAGGGTACCAGTAAATTCAGTTGCACATGCAAGAGACTGCTCAAATGCTGAAGAAAAATGCGCATTTCTAGCTGGGAGCTAGGTTGACTGCCCAGGAGTTTTACCCAATTTTTTGATAGAGCAGCTGACTCCTGCTATGTTTTGCACAAATCTTGGGCTGAACAAACTGGTGCTAGGAAAATTTACGCAAATCCTACTGGGAGGATTAACTGGCAGGATTGCGCAATCCTAGAACCCAGCAGGCTGTCAAAGAGGATTGCACAATTCTTGGAGGAAGGCTAGTTTCCCTCCAGGAATGCACAATTTTCAAGGGGAAGTTGCTCAGCTTATAGCTAGACCAAGTCCTAGTGAGTATTCTATGAGGGGAATGGATCAACTGTGATCGATAGGCTGTCTTTGAGCGAGGAAAATATTGAATCTTGAGTACTTGATGGAGCAAGACAAAGTGTTGTGTAAGGTTGGCAGGGGAGGCTCCAAAACAGGCTAAGGAAACATTTTGGAGGGTGTTGTAGCTATTACAACACTTGGCGACACACAGGTATAACTCCAGCTCTCTGAATCAATCTTGTTCGTGAAAAGAAAGTCTAACACCTTTGGAATTATTGTTCAGTTCTTAGCTCATCTTGGTTTCATACTAGCTTGATGTAATATGTAGCATCTTCTAGACTCTTGGTCAATTGACACAGATTCCAAGCCAAGGAAACACAGTTGTTTCAATTGGGGTTGAGGGGTATATAGGTGCACAAACAGTATAGTCGTCAGAGTCTTAGTTTCATCTCTGGTGTTGCCCCACTTCCAACAGGCTTGGACGGTACCTCGGTGGAGTCACATAGGAACACAAGCATGGCTCTGCTACCAGTGAGCCTAGTCAGTACCCCAGCAGAGTTACTTGCATCACCTCCATGCGCAGGAAGCCTTTCTCTTCTTTTGCCTTATTCATTTTTCATTTTGAACTTTCTGACATTATCTTCTTCTTTTTTCATTTTCACTGTGCATAAAACTTATTCATTTCAGAGGTGGAAGAGGGATCTAACTTATTGAGAGTAGAAGAGGTTGTTCCAATAGAGAAGTAGTTTATTGTATCTCTAGCGTGCCTGTTAAGGTTTTCCCCCTCACCTTACTCTACTTGACTGAGATGACAAGGGTTATGTTGTAGCGGATACAACCACCCTCCAAAATTCTTCCTTAGCCTATTTTGGAGCCTCCCTACCAACCTTCACAACAGCTTTCCTTGCTTCATCAAGTCCTCAAGATTCAGTGTCTTTCTTGCTCAAAGGCAGCCTATAGATCAAAATTTGATCTTTTGTCTTCACAGGATGCTCATCTGGACTTGGTCCGACGGCAGATTGAGTAGCTTGCAAGTGAAATTTGCACATTTTTGGAGGGAAACCAACCTTCCCTCCAGGAATTACATAATTCCCTCTAACATCTTGTTGGGCTCCAGGCTTACGTAATTTTGCTAACCAACCCTCCCAGTAGGATTTTCATAATTTTTCCCATCAACAAGAAGTTCAACCTAGGATTTGTGTAAATATGGGCAACAGACAGTTGATGGGCCTAGAAATTATGCAATCCCATTAGGAAGTCAGCCCAACTTACAGTCAGGAATGAACATTTTGTTTAGCAATCAAGTAGTCTCTTGCATGTGTAGCTGAGTTGACCAGTTCCCTCTGGTACTGAGAAAAATAGACTTGCATACATGGGTTGTCTCTCCCAAGGTAGCATAGAAAAGCATCCCTTGTTTCAGGGACCTATGTTTAGCAGTTGGAGGTTACATGCAAAGAACAATGCAGAAACCTCCCTCCAAGTGTCACTTCCCCTAGATTTGTGGCATGCACATCACAACCTCAATGTTATCAAAACTCATCAACCAGATGCTAGATATCTCATGCCTCTCATCAACCTTGTATCTCTGACATCCCACATCACATCTAGGAGAAATCAACACATTGATCTTAGTTGTTTTGGGGTAAGATCGCTCCTCACGCCTTGTGCTGCATTTCTGCCACTTTTTGTATATTCGCTTGTATGAGAGTTGTTTTCTTGATTTCATTGAACGCTTGATGTCATTTACATGTATACTAGCTTGTCTTAGCTCTGTTTCAATTTTGTTGCTATCTCACTGCTGTCGCATGCATGAAACTATTTTGCACAAACATTCGACCAACTAGTGAACTACCTCACCCACATGCATGCTAATCTATTTTCTAAATCTTCCATTCATATTTTGCATGCATTGTTTATCACTTCTGCTATCACTTAGTCTTGCCATGCATTTCATCGAATTACTTGCTTTTAGTTGTCTGTTGGTGAGGCAGGCCAACCTTGGTCTGGTCTATGCCTTCACCAAGGCTGCTTTGCACAATCTGGAGAAGGAAGAATCACCCTCCTCCCCAGATTTGTGAATTCTGGTGCAACACTGACCTGCTCAATCGGATTACGCATTTGTTGAAGTCAGTGGCTGCTTAGCCCAAAAATTTGTACAAATTTGTCCCTGGGCCAGTAGTCAACTGCCCAACTAGATTGTGCATTTTGTAGTTCCAATAGTCAAATAGTCTCCCGACAACCTGGATTGTGTCTTGTGCAGTCTTGGCAGTCGGTCTCCTAACCTCCTGGCCGAAGTTGCATAACCTTGGTGATCATTAACCCAGGTATGTTGCAAGTCATTTCTCATGTTCATTTCAGTTTTTGACTGATAGATTTCTTGCTATGAGTGTTTCCATCTCTCCAGGTACCACAGGTGTTCATCTGCCTCTCAGCGGTATAGGTAAAATGGTTTCCAAGAGAGCAAAGATGAATATACTGTCTAGAGCACACTTGGGGATGCAGTCGATCAAGTCTCCATGGGCTTATCTACTCACGAAGACCTCAAGTTATTCATGGACAAGGACATCAAGAAGAAGCATCATAGCAAGAAACATCATGAACAACAACTGAAGGTAGCATGCAAAATGCAGAAAACACTATGAATGCAAGAGGAAGGTTGTTGACAATATAGAGGTGAAGCAAAGTTACAAGATCGAGAAGATCCACTGATAATGAAAGAAACTCTAGAGACTTGGGCTATGAAGTGATGACACGACCTAAAGATCATGTGAAGGTAAAAGATGGAAAAAAGAAGGAGTTGCATGTGCTAAAGAAACAACTTAGGAATAACATGAAGCTACACAGATAGTCCAATGAGTTGCAGCAGGAACGTGAACAACAGTGGGCATAACATGCACTCATGAATGAAACTAAGCCAGTACAAGTTAACGATCGATCCCAACAGCTGACATAGAGCAAACATGCTGAGCAGTGTTGTTGATCACATGCAAAGGATCCAAAAACATGCATGATGTTGAGTGCATGCATGCAATCCAACCCATTCAACACACTCGCCAAGGCGAAGACAATAAGTGAGTCCAACTAGGGCTAAACATTCACTCCAGCAGGTTGATGCACATGATCACCAACACACGCTTGAAGATCGACACGGACACTATACATCAGTGTGTTTCTAGTTCAACTATACCCAAGAAGACCATGTGCATGTTAGAAGACGAGTTGGATGAAGGGGCCGAACTAATGCACTTGTTGCAATGGAGGCAAGAGTTCGCTTCAGCAAGATGTCACCATGAGGTGCATGCACACCATCACAGATGACCAAGATTGGCATAAGCTCACCAACTTCACCATCACAAGCATGTCAAAGAGTTGGTCTCACCACAGTGGATCAAGTGCCAATGATGTCTTGTAAGGCTTGCTCAAGCCACGTCGCCTCACATGAGTACATGTGCATTGTAATGTTGAGTCATGTCAAGTGTAAGTTGAGTGTCAACACTTGGATGTAACAGTCATAAAGTAGGTGAAGAGTCATGAGGGTAGTTGAACTGTCACAAAGGGGAATGTCAAGGGTCACCCACCCTTTGCTATAAATAGTCCCTCATAACTCATTTTATAGGCTTTTTGTCAGTCAAGCTTCTACTAAGACTATCTTAAAGAAGGCTTGGATATTATTGGCTTCTCCACTGCACGAAGCTAGTATATCTCTTTCAAGGAGCAGACAGATGTGGTTGTAACGTTCAACTGATGGGACTAGCAGTTTTACATGGTGTATTGTATGATTTTGACTTACACTTATTTATATAATAAAAGCTAGCACATTTTCATGCATATGTTGTTATTCTAGTTGGACTGCTCCAATTGTCTTAATGATATATGTTGTTTAGCTTATGTACTTTTGTATGAACTGATTCACATGTAATTATATGAATCTTATTGTTAATGTGTTGCATATGTTGTTAAATATATCACCGTCTGTGTCGACTTCTCTACCAGACATTACAAAGACGTTTCTCTTAACCTTGCTATATCAACCATCACACTTGTCTCATACTGATCTGTGAGTGATGTTCGTGTTATCTTACCTTGTGCGTTGTGACTGTCACATCCATGTCGACTGCTCTGTCAGAAGTTGCGCATGTCCTTTGTGTTGTGTGTTCCTAGCTGATTTGGGACTGATCCCTTTCAACTTGGAACTCACCTTGACCTTCCTCTCCCTTTGAAGTGTTGGAACCTCTCATTCTCATTCCTTGACTCACTACATCAGTCACACCCTTGCTACTGATAGAGTCATCTTACATGCCTCTAACTGACACTACGGTAAAGGAATTACCTTATGACCCATAGTTGGGACTCCTACACCAAATGGTTTGAGGTCTAATTGGGACTTCTTACTGGGAAGATCTCATTGACATGTTGGCAAGTCCATCACCATCAACATTTTAGAGGGAGGGCCTGATGACAAGAAATGTCCTCTCATCCAGTTTTGAAAATTTGCATATCTTTCATGGAGTCTTGCATTATTCTTCCCCAAGGTGTTTTTCGAATCATGAAGATGTCTCCATCTCAGGGAATTTATTTGATCTCTTGTCCACAAACATGTATTATGGTGAAGGCAAAATGGCCTGGCTTGAGCACTTTCATAACTTTCTTTCCATGATTTTTAAGGAAGATGAGTTTACTGATGAACAAGTCGGTTTGCTAATTGCATACATAATTCATGTATCTCCATTTTCTTGGGTGCTCAGCCTACTGGCTGACACCATGCACTCATGTGAGAACTTCTATGATCTTATTGAAGACATTTTCTATCATTTTGATCCAGACCATCTTGACCAGAAAATGTTACAACAATGAAAGGCTCCGCATGAATCCGTTATCTATCATTTTGATCTAGACCATCTTGACCAGAAAATGTTACAACAACGAAACGCTCCGCATGACTCCATTATTTATTTTTGGTAGCACTTCCGTGACTTACATTTTCAAGCTCTGAAGAGATAGATGAATTTTGCTTATCTCTAGGACTAGTTTGAGTATTGTCTTAAGAAATCTTCCCATTCCAAGAGAAAGCTTGATGTCAAGCCTCAGTCAACATTCTTTGTTGATGGAACTGCACAATCTCATGTGGGAGTAGGCACTGTCCCAACAGACCATCTGCCTCCCTATCATTCAATAGTTCCACCATCACCCAGTGATGTTGAGGAACATGTTTGCACACATGTTCATCCTTCACACTCTCCCAACATCACTCAACTCCATTTTTGCACAGATTTGGTTGTGAGTCCTTTGAGTTCCCATATGCGTTCTTTTCTTCGACCTCCATCTTCACACTCAAGTGTTCCTCTAGATGATGTTGTCTTGTGTTTGTCCATTCCAAACTCTTCACCTGTTGTGAATGAGGAAAAATCCACTAGCGGAGTTGGTGTTTCACAACCAACATGTGTTGTCACTCATGAAGAGTATGAGTGGGAGCTTCAAAATCAACACTCAGCAAAGGATGAATCCCTTTTGTGTGATCCCCCTCCATTCTTTTCTAGCCTATTTGGTGAACCTGCCATCCATGATTTTGCATGTGTGTCTTCATCCACAGATGCACCCATTTTTTATCACTCGCAGGACTCATCGGATGCTAGTCCATCATTTGACAATGGAGAGGATAAGTTATTAATTAAAGATCCACTTGATCCTTCATCTGTCTTTTCTGAAAACACGGAGGATGAGTTCATTCGCTTTTCATCTACCACTCTATTTGATTCATCTGATCATGAGGATGCCAAAGAATTCATTGATTTTTTTTATCGTGGCAGTCGTGATCCATTTGCTTCCATTTTTTATCACAATCATGAATATATCACTGCTAATCTTTCAAAGCCACCGGTTTATGATGATGAGGTTGAGACACTCAATACTGTCGAGGCTCTTCAGCCTGAGTCGATGGTTATGGCAGGCCCTCTCTCTCTTGGGGTCAGTCTCACTTCTGATCATGAAGTTGTTCAATCACCCAAGGCTCCTCATCACTCGTCTATATGCATTGAATATCCATCTCACACACAAATCACACTTCCTCCATTCAAACTACACGATCCCATTAGTCATGCATTGGAGGAGTCTTACATTGAAAGCACTCATTCGCGACACAAGTTATTGTTGTTTCTTTTGCTTGCTTGCATGTCTCAGTCAAGAGAGTGCTTTTCCTTCAAATTTTCACATAGTGTCACACATCACCACGATAAGTCCACGGACTCTCCATCATGAACATGAACTCACTTATGTCCCGTGAGCACTTTGAAACACAAAGTGTGGTTGTCTTCATTGATATATCTTTCTTGTATGTTGGTCCACACAACTAGGTTACTCGTGGACCAAGCCTTCACCAACATGGGTCTACTAATGTGCCAGTGGTTGCATTACATGTATCACTTCACGTGATTAGGCCCTTGCACCATTAGTGTAGGAGTAGGAGTAGTGTTTGCTTTCAGTTGTTTTCTTGCATGCTTTGTTTTCTTGTTTGCTTGTTTGCTTGTTTGTTTACTTGTTTCACTTTCATTTTCACTTCCACCCTTGCTTTACTTTGTTGATTGTTAGTTTGTTCACTTGTTCGTTCATAGGATAGTTTACATGAAACCATGTGTGACTCATGAAATGAGATGGGTAAAGTACAAGAGGGTTTTACAACTATCACTACTTGGTTATCTGTCATCTTGCCTCTATACTATGAACTTGTTACTCTTATTCCATGATACGTCGAAGGAAAATATGTACTCTTTGAAGTGAAGCTTAGTGTAAACACAATGCTTGCGTGCTAACTAGTGTCACCTTCTCTAGTCAATTGTTTTTGGGTTATCCCTTGTAAACATAGTCAAGTAGAGTAAGGTGAGGGGGAAAACCTTAATAGGCACATCAGAGATACAATAAACTATTTGTCTGTTGGAACAATCTCTTCTGCTCTCAATATGTCAGGATCCCTCTTCCGCCTCTGAAATGAATAAGTTTTATGCACAGTGAAAATGAAAAATGAAAAAAATGAAAAGTCAAAAAATGAAAAATGAATCAAGCGAAAGAAGAGAAATGCTTCCTACACAAGGAGATGATGTAAACAACTTCACCGGGGTACTAACTAAGCTCGCTGGTAGTGGAGCCATGCTTGTGTTCCTATGTGACTCCACCGGGATACTATCTAGACTTGTTGGCAATGGAGGAACACCATAGATGAAACTTAGACTCTGACGACTATATTCCTTGTGCACTTACATACCCCTCAACCCCAATTGAAACAACTATGTTGCCTTAGCTTGGAATGTGTGTCAATCGACCAAGAGACTGGTAGTTTATACATCATACAATTAAGTAAGTGTGAAGCCAAGCGAGCTGAGAGCTGAATAATACTTAAGGAGGTGTTAGACTTTCTTTTCGTGAACAAGGTCGATTCAGAGAGCTGGAGCTCTACCGGTGTGTCGCCTAGTGTTGTAGTAGCTACAACCACCCTCCAAATTTTTTACTTAGCCTATTGTTGAGCCTCCCTACCAACCTTCATAGCAACTTGCCTTTCTTCGTCAAGTCCTCAAACTTCAGTGTCTTTCTTGCTCAAAGGTAGCTTGTCAATCACAATTTGATCTTTCCCCTTCATAGGCTACTCATTCAAACTTGGTCTAACTACAGGCTCATCAGCTTCCCAATGAAATTTGCACATTTATAGAGGGCAACCAGCCTTCCCTCCAAGAATTGCGCAATTCCCTCTAATAGCCTACTGGGCTCTAGGATTGCACAATCCTGCAAGCAAACCCTCCCAACAAGATTTGTGCAATTTTCCCCATCAACAGTAAGTTCAACCCAAGATTTGCACAAATTTGGGCAGAATTTAGCTATTGGGTCCAAAAATTGCGCAATCAACTTGGGCAGTCAACCCATCTTATAGTCAGGAATGTACATTTTTCTTCAGTAGTCAAGCAGTATCTTGCATGTGCAACTATGTTGACCAGTTCCCTCCAGAACTAAGAGAAACAAAATTTCATGAATGGGTTGTCACTCCCAAGGAAACATGCAAAGGCATCCCTTGTTGTAGGGATCTATGTTTAGCAGTGGAGGTTACATGCAAGAAACAATTCAGAAACCTCCCTCCAAGTGTCGCTTCCCCTAGTCTTTTTGTGGCATGCACATCACAATCTCAATGTTAACAAAATTCATCAACCAGATGCTGCAGAGCTCATTCCTCACATCAACCTTGTAGTTCTGACATCCCACATCACATCTAGGTGCAGTTGGAACATTCAACTCAACTGTTTTGGGGTAAGCTCCCTTCCCATGCATTGTGCTACATTTGTGTAGCTTTTTGTGCATTCGCTTATGTGAGTGTTCCTTACTTGATTTCTTTGAAATCTTGCTATCGTTTACATGTATACTATCTTGTCCTACCTCTATTTTAGTTTTCGTTACTATCTCACTCTTGTCGCATGCATGAAACTATTTTGCACGGACATTCGCCCAACCGGTGAATTACCTCACCCACATGCATGTTGATATATTTGTTGAATCTTCCGTTAATGTTTTGCATGCACTGTTTATCACTTCTGCCATCACTTAGTTTCACCATGCATTTCATCAACTCACTTTCTTCCAGGTGCCCGTTGGCGAGTCGGGCTAACCTTGGCCTGATCTTTGCCCTACACCAAGGCTTCTTTATTCAATCTAGAGAAGGAAGGCTCACCTCCCTCTCCATATTTCCACATTCTGCCCAACAATAACCTCCTAGGCTGAATTGTGCATTTGTAGAAGTCAGTGGCTTCTTAGCCCAAAAATTTGCACAAATCTATCCCTGGGCTAGTAGTCTTTCCTAGCTGGAACCACGCATTACACAATCCTAATAGTTAACTGCCCAAATGGATTGCACATTTTACAATTCCAGTAGTCAGATAGTCTCCCAGTAGTCTGGATTGTGCCTTGTATAGTATTTGCAGTCGCTCTCCTGACCTCCCGGCCGAAATTGCACAACCTTCATGATCATTCACCCAGGTATGTTATAAGTTAGTTCTCATGTTCATTTTGGTTTTCAACTAATATATTTCTTTCTATGAGTGTTTTCATGTCTCTAGGTATCATAGGTGTTCATATGCCTCTAAGAAGTATAGGTACAATGGTTTCCAATAGAGCAAAGATGAAGACACCATCCAGAGTACACTTAGGGATGCAGTCGATCAAGTGCACATGGGCTTACCTACTCATGAAGACCTCAAGTTTTTCATGGACAAGAACATCAAGTAGTAGCATCACAACAAGCAACATCATGAACAGGAGTTGAAGGTAGAAAACGCAATGAATGTAAGAGGAAGGTTGTTGACAACATAGAGGTAGAGCAAAGTTGCAAGATCAAGTAGATCCACTGATAATGAAAGAAACTTTGGAGACTCAAGCTAGAAAGTGACAGCACAACATAAAGATCGCACAAAGGAAAAAGATGGAACAAATAAGGAGTTGTGTGTGCTAAAGAAGCAACTCAAGAAGAACATGAAGCAACATAGGAAATCCAATGAGTTACAGTATGAATAAGAACAACAGTGGGCACAACATGCACTCATAGATGAAATTGAACCAGTACAAGTTAAGGATCCATCCCAACAGCTGACATAGAGAAAACATGGTGAGTAGTGTTGTTTATCACATGCAAAGCATCCAACAACATGCATGATGTTGAGCGCACGCATGCAATCCAACCCATTCAACACACTCACCAAGGCGAAGATAAGAAGAAAGTCCAACTGGGGCTGAACATACACTTTGGCAATTTGATGCGCATGACCACCAACACACACTTGAATATCAACACAAACATTATGCATCAATGTGTTTCCAGTTAAACTGTACCTAAGAAGACCATGTGCATGTTAGCAGACGATTTGGATGAAGGGGTCAAACCAATGCACTAGTTACAATAGAGGCAAGAGTTTTCTTCAGCAATATTTCACCATGAGGTGCATGCACACCATCAAAAACAACCAAGCTTGGCATCAGCTCACTAGCTTCACCATCGAAAGCATGTCAGAGAGTTGGTCTCACCACAGTGGACTAATTGTTAGTGATGTCTTGCAAGGCTTTCTCAAGCCATGTTGCCCCACATGAGTACATGTGCATTGTAATGTTGAGTCATGTCAAGTGTAAGTCGAGTGTTAACACTTGGATGTAACAATCATAGAGAAGGTGAAGAGTCATGAGGGTACTTGAACTATCATAAAGGGGAATTTCAAGGGTCACCCCACCCTTTGCTATAAAAAGTCCCTCGTAACTCATTGTATAGGCTTTTGGTCAGCCATGATTCCACTAATACTATCTTGAAGAAGGCTTGGACATTATTGGCTTCTCCACTGCACGGAGGTAGTATATCTCTTTGGAGGCACAGGCAGATGTGGCTGTAACATTCCACTGATGTGGCTAGCAGGTTTACATGGTGTATTTTATGATTGTGACTTACAATTCTTTATATAATAAAATCCAGTTTCATGCATATGTTGGGATTATAGTTGGACTAATACGGTTGCGTTAATGATATATGTTGTTTAACTTACATACTTGTTATGAACTAATTCACATGCAATTATATGAATCTTGTTGTTAATGTGTTTCATATGTTGTTAACATTGTCACCGTCTATGTTGACTGCTCTGTCAGACATCTGATAGACCTTTCTCTGAACCTTGTTATATCAACCATCATACTCATCTCATACTGATCTATGAGTGTTGTTCGTGTTATCTTACCTTGTACATTGTGACTGCAGCATCTTTTTCGACTGCTTTGCCAGAATCTATGCACGTCCTTTGTGTTGTGTGTTCCTAGCCGAGTTGGGACTGATCCCTTTCAACCTGGAACTCACCTTCACCTTCCTCTCCCTTTGAAGTGTTGGAACCTCTCATACTCATTCCTTGACTCAGTGCATTAGTCACACCCTTGCTACTAAGAGAGTTCTCTTACTTGCCTTTGTGCGACATTGTGGTCAAGGAATTACCTTACGACCCACTTTTGGGACTCCTACACCAAATGGTTTGAGGTCTAATTTGGAATTCTTACTGGGGAGATCCCGTTGATAGGTTGGCAGGTCCAGCACCATCAACAAGTTAACCCAAAAACAATTGATTATAAAAGGTGACACTAGTTAGAGAGCAAGTGTTGTGTTTACACCAAGGTTCTCTTTGAAGAGTACATATTTTCCCTCGACGTATCATGGGCTAAGAGTAACAAGTTAAACATATAGAGGTAAGATGACAGATAACCAAGTAGCAATAGCTGTACAAACCCTCTTGTATTTTACCCAGCTCGTTTCATGAGTCACACATGGTTTCATCCAAACTAACCTATGAACAAAACAAGTGAACAGGCTAACAACAAATCCAAGAAAAAGCAGAAGCAAAAATGAGAGAAGCAAGCAAACAGACAAGAAAGCAAACAATGAATCAATCATGAAAGTAAACAAGCATGCAAGAAAACAACTGAAAGCAAACACTATGTTATGAAACCAACTCACAAAAAGATAGAAAAGAGAGATCAACACCTCAAAATTCAGCCTCTTCGAGGGGGAACCTCCTTTACATTACGCAAATGAACAATTCTTGGATGATTCAAATGACAAAACCTCCTTTATATATATAGGAGTCTAGGGAGTCACAATATAACCCAGCCAACCTAACAATAATAATATAAAGCCACAAAAATAACAATAGAGGGATTCTATGGGGCACAATAATAAAAATATGGGGCAATAGGGGCACAACAATATTAATAAGGGATACAACTACAATAGTAATGGGGCAATCACTAGTATTATAGGGACCTAACATGCCCTCTCCTTCAAAAAAAAGTGTTGTCCTCAACGCTTGAGTAGTTATGGATGCTTCTGTATAAAATTCTCATCCTTCCATGTGGAATCTTCAACGGATAAGTTCTTCCACTTGATGGGATACTCCAAAATTGATTGGATTTCATAGTTGTTGAGTTCTTGTTTCTATGACTGCTTCTGGCTCTCACATAATTTTTCCTTCCTCTTCAAGTTCTAGCAATATTGTTTGAACTGGGAGTTTATCACCTATAACCTTCTTTAAACATGAAAGATGGAAAACTGTGTGCACTCGAGATGCTACAAGAAGCTCCAATTTGTGTGCCATAGTACCAATCTTTTGCAACACCTTGTATGGACCATAATACTTTGGTGATAATTTATTATCCTTCTTAGCTTGCTTGAGGGACATTTGTTTATATGGTTGTAGCTGTAGGAATACCCAATCACCTACATCAAAAATTCTTTTGTTGTGATGTTGATCTGCCTATTGTTTCATTCTATTATGTGCCAACACGAGGTTATCCTTTCAGAGTTGGAGAACTTGTTGTTGATGTTCGATGTGATGTTCCACTACTTGAACCTTATTATTTTCTCTTAAATATGATGTGATGGATGGTGGCTGATATCCATAAAGTGCCATAAATGGGGTCATTTTTTTTGTTGTATGGAAGGAAGTGTTATACCACCATTCAACCAGAGGCAACCATTTGACCCATTGTGTCTATTTATCAAATACAAAGCAACGAAGATATCCTTCCAAACATTTCTTTACTATCTTAGTTTGCCCATCAGACTGAGGATGATAAGATGAGCTATGAGCTAACTGAGTACCAAGACAAGAAAACAATTCTGTCCAAAAATTTCCAGTGAAAATGGGATCTCTGTCGCTTACAATAATCTTTGGGTTTCCATGTAGCTTTTGAATTGTTTCCATAAATGCAGTAGAAACTGTATTGGCTTTAAAAGGATGTGATAATGCACAAAAGTGTGCATACTTGATAAGTCTGTCAACTACCACGATGATGACACTCTTTCCCTTAGACTTTGCTAAACCTATGATAAAATCCATTGAAACCTCCTCCCAACGTTGGCTTGGAATGGATAAAGGTTGTAATAGACCGAGGGTCTTAATTGTTTCAACTTTATTTTGTTGGCAAACCAAACATTCCGCCACAAACTTTTGAATATCCAATTTAAGTTTTTAAAAATCCTGAGTGCCCTCCTAAGTGTTACCTGGAATAGAGTCCACTTAGAGCTGTTATTCCCACTAAGACTGGTAGTTATCTTAGAAACAAACAAGTTAAAACTACTTTCGTTTTCCTTTATGAAAAATATACAAGAGGGGAACAAAGGACACCAACCTTTGTCTTGCGCTTGGTTCCTTTCTTGGTTCCTCTCTTTCTCGATAGATCTTTGCCGCTCCTTCTTTGTCTACATAGCTTCAGAGAGCACCTGTGGAATCAAAGTAGCATAATACTATCGAAGAACAAAGATCTATATTCATAAACAACATAGGACCAGATATGTATTAACCACACAAATGCATATATAATCAAACATACAAGAATGTGGAGGAAAAATTGAATAACTTTATTAATATCAAGAATAGCAAGAGGATTAAAACCAATTGTTTTGACCCAGCATCATCCTCTAGCAAGAAAGCCCTTCTTCACCTCAAGTAAAGCTTAGATCACCCAACACTATGATGTTACACCAGAAAACCAACATCACTTCTCTACAAGATACAAGATTCCAGCCCTCAAATCTCTTTGATGAGGGATCCATATATAGATGATTGTAGGGGGTGAGCCAGCTTTTGGGATTTTGATTAGTGTCCTCTCTCTGATAGTTCTTGATTCCACTTGGAGATTGATGATCTCTTATTCATCCCTGGTCGAAATCAGAGAGGCAAGTGTCAGAGGGGAAGTTTCTGGAAGATTCTATGATCTTCCACCTCGTAAACTCTCTCTGCCATTTGTCCATTCTCACCCATCGCACACTACAGAGGGGCCATCTAGTATGCATCGCACCCTTTACACTGGGAAGGTGATATGCATCGCACCCTCTGCACTGGGCATTCAATATGGTCCAGTTTTGACCATTTCTGAGCAATTTTCTGTGGAGAACTTCTGGGAGATGATGTAATTAGTTGACCTTGTTCCTTTAGGTAGTGAAGCAACACTTTTAGGGAATTAGGAGCCCTCAGTTTCTGGACATTTATGATTGGGGTTACAGTGCCAAAAAATTTCTATAATAGTTGCCCCCTAAAGCACGAGGTCATTAATCTTTTTATGTCGGGTGAAATGCTTGACCATGAGGATCCGAAGTTTTTTCGAGCTGGGAGGCGACTTATAATAAGATACAATACAATATATTATCTTAATAATATTTTTCATGATCTAGCTAAGGTGGGAATTCCCATGCTCAGCTTTATAAATTCACTTTCATGTACATAGGACAGACAACCATCTGTGTAGCAAACTGATGATTCAGATGGAGTCATCATCCCTTAATTTGGATGATCATCTGTTCGGCAATGATGTACATTTGATGTCTTTATATTCCTGAATATATTGCAGCCCAGATAGATGAAACTAGATCCGGGGTTTTCAAAACTTGTTCCATCTTCACTCGGAGTACAAGTCGATCCATGTGAAAAATGTTCTGGATTCGAACATGGAAATACATCGCCTAATTACCAGCCAATGATTTAAGATATTAACAAGCACGAGAGGAGTCACCAATAATGTCAATTATCCTCAAGGTGCTATAGTACAATTCACGTGGTGTGAAAAAGGGACTTGGTTTCGAACACCATGCAAAATCTTCTGGTCGAAGGTCATTGATGTAAACCTATCGCCGAAAATGAGAAACTTGCCATTGAGGCATGCATGCTTCAAAGTACTGAAAGGGGTTGTTCCTAGGTCAAATTATTGGATAATGAGATGATGTTGACAAGAAGTGACCCATCGTAGGAGGGCCTTAATGAATCCCACATCAATGACACAGAACGGAGCAAATGATTTTGGAGGTGAAAACGATCTGATGATACAGGGTTCAGGGTGGCAGTCATGAAAGAATGGAGCGTGAATGTATTGCAGTGGATGAGACACAGGTGAATTCTCTGAGCGACTTC